>JAQFZC010004730.1:0-15493 GCA_034695205.1 Dicyrtoma fusca | reverse complement strand
CAAAGCACCTAGCAACTTCTCCTAGCAAGTAAGGTGTCTCTAGCAAAGTTGCTAGACACCCCAGAATAAGGCCCCTGAAATCCTAAAATTCCACAAACCTAGTTCTGTCTGTATAGTTGGATACTATAATGTATTGCTTAAGCCTAAAAGATAATTTACGATAATTAAAAACATAAATGTCTATATGCAAAATTCTCATTATTTTGCTAGGAAATAAATTGATTTGAATGTGCGCAAGGTATTCGTAATAATAGCAGTTGTAAAAGGAATCTTGAGATTGAGGAAAAGTTAATGATTTAATCAAGATTTAAATTCATCATTCACTGAGAGTACTTGAGAGAAAATCCATAAATTACGCACGTAGTTATCTTGCTTGCTGTTTGATGGGATATTTTGTAATGAGGACGTTTTTGTTCTCCGTAAGTACAGAAAGTGTAGAAATGCAACTCCTAATTCAGTGGTAAAACGCATATGTGTGTGGCATGCAGTGGGAAGGTTGTAGGAATGCCTGTAGCTACAGATGAGCGCATAGGTGGGTGGGCTTTGTTGACCTCAAATGATTATAGTTTGCCCCAAATTTAGGATAAGAAACCAACTTCCATCCCAAGGAAGGAGAAAGTGATGGGCCTTAAGTTTAAGTATTTATAAAGTTATAGCATAGCACTGCGGATTATTATTGTAAAGGTACATTGTATAAAATCAAGCCTATAGCAGCCACACAGCCTAACGTAGACATTTCCCTTGTAAACTACAATTATTCGCTCAAGCCAAGAAGCCATTAGACCTCTCGCCTAAATGCTAAACTTGGAAATTCCTCTTTGAATTCCGAATTTTATTCCAACAGGATGATCTTCCAGCCAAGCCAGCAAAAGCTCCTATTTTCATTTTCTGTTTTTCATTCTCATCTTCATCTGCTAACAAGTAACCAGTTGAGCTGAGCAGTCTCCATCTCGAACCCGTCTTGGCCCTTGTACTAAACTAAAAAGGGAAAAACTTGTGCACACTAAATTCAACATGTGGACGTTAAATAGACAGTGCATTACTTTTTTACTTGAACAACTTACAAACAAGGAAAGCTTTTTGGTGGTAATCATAAGTGCATAGGTGTATGGCGATACAAAATACAGACCATCGTATGATTTAAGGTGTCTTTCAAGTCTCTGTCTGTCTGCCGTGGCCAAAGTACAGAGTGAATTGAGTGGATTCACGCAATTTCCTCAAAACTTATATAAATGTTCCTGGTGCCTGTCTACCTTTGCTTGGCCAGATTCCATTCAACTTTGCTGAAAGTGTGGCTATCAACGCATAGCTTGAGATGCAGGCCAAGATACGATACAAGAAAGTCATAAACACACTTTACAAGTTTATGGGTAGAACTCGTCTTACGTAGTTGCTCACTTCTTACCAAATTTATTGGCCTACATCGTACAGAAGAGTGTAAAGGTGAATGTATGTAGTTGTGCTATGGCGCTGTGTGATGTATCGTCTTGCTTTTTGCACTCAAATGTGTGGTGAATAATTTCTTGAAGCATTAAATGCAAAAAGCAGGGATTGAGACCGCCTGTATATATGTACCCTATATGGAATACACTATATACATAGTATATATGTAGGTATACATCCTAGTAGTACCTGGGTGACGCGGCCTATTTCTAGTCTAGTTTCAAGAAATCATAATATTTTCATATAATTTCTGCATACCTACAAGGCTCCTGAGTTTGAGCTACATTTATTGTTTACCTCAATAATAATAATCTCATAACTTTTAGCCAACTAACTTGTTAACGAGATAGTAGAGTGCTGGTATCAGTAGAACATGCTCAGTGCTGGTAGTTGCTTTAGTAGTCGTAATTATTGTTGTAGTTTACGGTTTGCGAGCTTTTGTATTGGCACTTATCTAACTAATCGTCAAATGTGGGGTGGAAATGCACACAGTTCTCCTCTTCTTGCTCAATTCTGTGTTGAAATTAATAAGCGCGAAAATTAGTAAGTTGCAAATTGAAAGGGAGAGATTATGGATGCAATGGAAGATGAGCTGGGAACTGACAACCTTGCCTGGTAAAAAGGAATTCCAGAAATTCGCCATTCGACAGCCTTACTGTAGTTAATTGCATGAGGCAAAGTAAAAACGTTTCTTGTGCGAAGACTGATTGTGTAATTATGCAGAATTTAATTGTTACAAGCCGATTTGGATTTTGAATGTTGATGCACTTTGGTGGCTGCTGTTGGCTCTTGGTCCGGTTCTGTCGTTCTGTGTGGTGGTTGTAGAGTCTTTCTCTGTATTCTGTAGCATTGCATTCGTGGCAGTCGTGGCAGAAATCAGAATCAAGTTTATGTCTCTAATCCCATTCATCCTCATCTTCTCCACTTGTGCTTCTTAAGCTCTCACCAGACGATCTTTGAACTAAGCTTTACGAAGATGAAAGGAGGGTGGGACGTATGCCTACATACATAGCTTCCACCACCTATCTTACGTATGTTAGCACTAAAATTGCAAAACTTGATTGCATTTATTTTCTTGGCTTTACTTAACCTTAGCTTTGTAACTTGGGAAAGGAAAAATTACGCGAAGCTACAGGCCACGTCACTTGAGTGTTTCCTTCATTGAGTCAGCGTTTTTCCTTTGATCTTATTGAAGAGAAGTGTTTTGAGGACACTTGGCTGGTCTACACACACATGTCACATCTTTTAAATTCTGCAGCCCACAAACGTTTACAGGAATTCGAGTATATTTATGGGTTCAGGTGTATCCCTAATTACTACGTCCACACGGCTTTGAGTAGATGTACTCAGCCATAAATACGATTAGAAAAACTTGTTTGGGAAAAGATGGTTGCTGTTGCTTCTGCCGATATTTCTTTGGGATCTGCTGGGCTGGACTTGTGAGGAATATTTCACTCTCGTTCACTTGATGTTTTGCTTTGGGATGCGATCCTTGGATCCTTATTGAGTGTTAGCTTTGCGTATGTTGGAGGTGCAGTCTGTGCTCTGTAGTTTAGGGCTTGCAGTTGTTTTTTCTAGTCGTGTCTGCTAATGGAAGAATTATTGATACAACTATAATTATTTATTGCTTAGCCGTCGTGGCAGTATAGATTTTAGGATTACGTGGAAAGCCCCGGACTAAGGCAATAAGGGACTCGCTGGATGGTTTCCTTCTGGATGCTTATCCTCAGTTGAAGTTTCAACTTGAAATTGAGTGATATTGACTTTCCACTTCTGCTGGATGCTGTCTGAATACAGAATGTAGATTAGCGAAGCAAAAAATCCCAGTTGTTACAAATAACAAGTTTCCTTTCTTAAACAACCCGGTGAATTTATTCAGAATTCAAGTGGAACTGAATAATATCAGAATATAATGGACAGACTTGTAATTTTTATTTCTCAAAACTAGTTGGTTCTGTGCCTCTCTAAGGATCCACAAGAGTAAATTAGTTATGCTTGCATATTTTGGTGGAGACTGGGGGGAAATGTAGAGTTACTCAGAAATATTTTCTGACAGTCTTCAATTGAAAGCAAAATATATTTAAAAAATGGAAAGATTGATAGTATGCGGGGCAACTAATGTTGAAAATGCGGTATATTTGGTAAGTATTGCATAGTTTAGTTGTTAATACAAGAGTTTGAGGCAGTGTGCTGAATGGCTGTGACAGTGACTGCATAACTCGTAGAGATGTTGGAGTGAGCCGGATGCTGGATGCGAGATGATAATCGTGGTTTGGTCGTAAAAGTACACATGTCAGAGGTTGTTGAGGAAAAAAGTGAGAAAAGGAGTTTTGTTTCAGCTGTTAAGATGCCAGCTAAGCTAAAGTCAAAGGAAGGAGTCTTGATGCCTATTGATGTTACTAGTCATCTCTCTGCTATCTGCTCCACAACTTCATTCCATATTCTTGTCTATTGAGCATGAGAGCATTTCCACTCCTGAGAACATAATCTGGTTTGTATAGGCAGACTGGATGCGATATACTTGCTACACTAAATACCAAGTGCGAAGAAAGGAGCAAAAGATGAAATTAGAATTTGACGGCTGATGGTTATGGTGGTGGTTGTGCGGTATTTGAGTTTCCGTGGCTGTCGAATAGGCGCTTGGCTCCGTGGGGAAAAACTTTTATGTGTTGGAATGTTGACTGTCTGCTGCTTCCTTGGTTGGTTGGTCGGTCGGTGGGCTGTTGGTTGGAGGAGCCGCTCACTGGAAGTAAAAGAGAAGAAAAAAGAATTGGCAATTGGTGTTCACTTGTCTTGTGATGTCTATGATGTGGCTGGATTGTATTGGGTCTGCCTGCCTCCATAATCTATACGGATGTAGAATGGTTGGGGAAAGTGACGAGTCAAGTCTTTTACTGTCAGTAGTATTATTATGTGTCTTCATGCGCTTCTTGCCGAGATGTTGAGGTTAGAATTAAAGGATAAAAAAGGGAATTTCAGAGCTCCACGTTTCACCACTTCCAATCCCATGCCAATTCCAAGTGAGCAGTCAGAGAATTCAAAAACTTATTCAGCTCAGTTGCTTCAACCAGGAAAAGACGGGCAGGCGGTGAGGGTGGAAGTAGCAGCCACTCCGAGCTTCATGTCACGCCACTTGCCGGCACTGTCCGCAGATCCACACGAAAATATCCCTAAAGGACCGCATCTTCTCCTTTTATTCCAATTCCACTTTCCACACGACACGTTTTTTCTGTAATGCATTGATATCCACTTTGTCTGGAGCATCCGAATGGAAGCTTTAATTTCAAGTAGTTAATGCTGCAAAATGTATCATCTGCAATTTTGCAGTTAATAGACGATGCAGCACCCTACTTCCTTGTGTTTCCTTCACACGGGTTAAAGTAGCATCTTTAGTCCTTCTTAAAGGGTGTCTGAGTAATACTACCAGATTTGAAATGATGAAAATTGTAAACCTAAACAAAGATAGCATCGTTTGCACTTTTAGATTTATATTCCTATAGAAAAGAGCATATTTTTTGTGTAGTAGTATAACAATGCCAGTGGTTCCCAGTTCAAATTGGACTTTATTTGTTGATTTTTCCTTTGGTTTTTTGGGTCGTTTTTATTTGGAATTCGGACTTTCTACGGAATTTTCACAAGAGACAAGTCGGGAATGAAAAAAAAAGCTGGGAAAAAAGAGTTTAAGTTTGAGTCGGCCAAGATTAAAACTTTTCCCCCTGCATTGACTTGCCTTTGGCTTCCAGTTTGCCTTGACTTGACTTGTCTTCTCGTCCTGCCATATGTCAGTGCCACGTGTAGCATGCTTTGATGCTTCCTATTAGTTCCTATAGTGAATCAGCTGAAATGCTATTGGCGTAGAAGCGAGGGATACTATTTATAGGACTAGTGGTATGTCTTTACATCTTCACATCATAGATCAGTATTTCTTGCGTTGAGACGCAAACTGGGCTATGCCGTATATTTCAGCCGTAGAAATGAGGTCTATTGTATGGGGGGCAAAAGTGGAAAATATTCTGTTTAGAGTTTGAAAAGTTACAGGATGTCTTATTTAGTTTGAAGACGTTATAAAAGTTCTATTTGGGCACGAGTATTTTGATTGTTGTACGGAGGCAGAAGATGTGGAAGAAGAATGATTTGAAATACGTCAGTTTGCCTCCTCGTCCTTGTTTTTGTGGAGCTGGTGGATTTGGTCTTTTGTTGCATGTGGATGATATTTTATGAGGGAAGAGGAAAGGGCGAGTGGACTTTTTCTTGTTGGACTTGTTGTTGGACTTTATTTGGGAGATCCAGCCTGGGACCTGCTTCTCTGCTTCTGTTGCAGATCGTGTGGTGAGCACTGGAGTGTGCATGGGCCTTGTTTGAGGGACGGTGGTGAGGAGAAGAAGGAAGGAAAGGAAGAGAAAGTAGGACGTGGCCGGAGTTGGAACAAGTTTGACGGAGACTTTATTACATCAACTATTGGCACATCCCGGCGTCCCAGAAGCCAGGCCTGTCATGTCCATGATACGCTTAACTGGAGCTTATTGTCAGTTCACGTTCCACGGGATCCACTCATGTATAATACAATAATCACATGTGCAGCAAGAGGCTCTCTTTTTATATTCTTCCACGGAAGATTATCTGGAGAGCATCCCTAGTCTGGACTTTTACTCTCCCTTCTGTCTCTCTCCCGTTTATCCACCATTATTCAGGCCCCTGCTTCTACTGCTACTCGGCCTTCTCTAGCTACGATTCCCCAAATAGCGTACTTCTATCAAACCCACTTCCCCAGTCCAGCCATACACAATAATATACTTGACCAAATTAACTTTCTTACGTATTAGTAGGTTTTGTGTTTTTATTTTTATTTTACAAATAAATCAGCAAAACGTACATTTTGGTAAGAAAATGAGCATTTACCTAATGTTTCAAAATGGATGAAAGTGCAAAGGGTATGTTTTCTAAAAATTGCAAAATGGGGTAGCTCATTATGTACTTACACAACTTAAAAATAGTAAAACATGTTGCTTAATCATGAGTTTAAAGCAAACCAGCAAAAGTTAGCTCATTTGAAGGTTCTATAGTACCACAAAGGGTGGTAACAAATGTGGAAAATGCATTCGCTTTCAAAGTACAATGTTTGACGTGTTGAAATAGACGACTTTAAGGGCTTGTAGATTTACAGCAGCATAGTTTGCAACTTGTGTTTGCTTAGAAGGTAGTTTCTTGTAGTTGGCAGAAGCCACTCTTTCCTTCTTTATAAAGAAACAATAATGTCCAAGAATTCGTTCCAGTCTCCCAACTCATGGCTTTCTCTGTGTGATCTGTAGTTTCTGGATCTGCGGCATGGTTTCTGTTGGATCCTAAATAGAGACAATTTTTAATTGTAAATACCATGTCAGAACATAAAGTTAACTTTTTAGAAAGATAAAAATGCCCATTCTCATGTTTGAAAGTTCAAAATTGCATTTAACTTCCACTAAATGTATGTATGTACATAGATAGGTTTAAAATGCTAAAGAAATATGCTGCCATGTTTCAGACAAAAAGTGCGTCTTTTGCTAATGATCAAAAATGTTTTTCTTTTTTTTTCATGTTCCAATGGATGCCGTGGTACACGTAAAACAGGTATGTGGGTATTTTAAACAATTTTCCCGTTAAAATGTCTCTATTCTCTAAAATGGTTGAGTAATATTAAAGAGGTTAAGGATTGCTTCAACTGCTCTGTAGTCTGTGGTGGGATGTGACAGTGAATCTGTAATCTGCATCTAGATGTGTAGTGCGTGCAAAACTTGTGTCAAGCGCCAAGTGTGTGAGCGATGGAATTAGTGGGAGAAGCTAAAGTGCAATCCAAAATGTGCAAATGTGTGGAAGTTGTCGGTGTAGAAGATGCATCTGTCAGCCTCGTTCCTGACGGAGCCTGCCTTGTCCTTGTCAATATTTTATCGTAAATTCCGGTGTAATATTAATATGCTTGTCTCAGAGCATCTCCATCTTTAAAGAGAAAGGGGCCAAGAGAGAGTTTGTAGATTTGATATTGGCGTGTAGAAGAGTGCAAACAGGTTACGCTTACAACGTAGGTAGTTTCATTTCCAAAATGTTTAAAGATCAATTCTAAGTTAATGGTTCCATCTGCAGATGCCTTTTGACCTAGCGAGAGGCGTTCCTGGACTGGATCTTGTGGGATTCGATGAAGTAGAGTGCAAAGCAATCCAGCGACAAGGGACTTTAACTTTTAACTTAAGTATTAATGTGACACAGAAGCATGAACACTGACAGTCGCAGTGCTGTGCAGTCTCCTCGAGGGGCTTTCTAGTTATCACGGCGTAGACGCCAATTTCTTTTGTAAATACCGTATTTTTGGCTTTTTTAAAAGGTTGAAATGGACGTAGTATTTGCAAGGCTCCGTTGTAATTACGTGTATGTACTCGTAGACACATCAGAGGATACCCGGACCGTTACCGGTGACACTCTCACTGCTTCTATGGCAGCGGCAGTTGTTCGGCTCTTCGGCTTCTTACTTTATTTCCTCTTCGGAGCTCAAATCCTTGTTTACGACAACTCACTGCTTCTTCAGAAATATTATTTATGAGCATTACATTATGACAGGACGGGTAACTGCTCTTTCTTTTCCTTTTAAGTTTTTCACATTTTTCCCTATTTTCTGATGCATGCCTCGTTGTTAATGCTCATTGCTCCATGCTCCCTCGCTCCAACTTCCATCCACGAGTCAGAATCTTCAGAGAGCGTGCCGTCCACGCTAAGGAGCCTCGGAGACGTCACGTGGTAGTCATGGATATCCAGACTTGCTCTTTAAGTACGCTACGGCGTCAGTGCTCTGGAGTATTCAAAAAATACAATAAGTGAGTCCTCATAATTTCCCCTGTCTCGGCGTATTTTTAAAAATTATGCGACAATAACATTTCCTACACACTCCGAAGCTAGGAGTCTCATGTGCCAATAGAATTTTGTAAAAGCTGAACTGGTGGCGTTGTGAAATAAGGGTTGGGATGGAAGAAGGTTAACGCAAGTAGGAAAGAAAAGTAAAATATAAAGTTTCAACTGGCTTTGTGTGAGTTGTAGATTATGTTTTTAGATTTGTACTCTTTTGGATTGAAGTTTGTGGAAGTTTGGCTACTTTTGTGAATCCATAATGCATGGGCAGGGCAGTGCAGGGTCTGGCAGGGCGGCAGTGGTAGGAGATGGGCTTGGAAAGCAGACGTTGCCGTGGATTGTCCGGGTAACGACTGCTGTGGCTCTGCTCTGTAACGTCGAATACGCCTCGGCGAAAAAGTGTGTAGTGCGACTGAGGAAGATTTTGAAAATGCGGGTTGCTACAACATGTGCAATGGTGGGTTGCTTTGAGTTGCTCTTGTTTTGGGTTAATGTTCAAAAGTTGGTTCATTTCGTAGATAGTTATGTCCTCAGTTGTTCTTCTTTCTTATGGTGCACTTAAACTTTGAACGCATGTTCTTTCTATTATGGAGAGCAGGAGGGGCGTCCATAAATTACCTTTCCAAGGGGCAAGGGCTCTTTAGAGAAGTCCCAAGTTCAGAGTTTCCATTTAGAAGAGTTTATTCTTGGGTGAGCTCTTAAAATTACTGACGGCTTGAAAGGTAATTTATGGACGCCCCATGGCAGTGGCAACGGTGGCAGTTGGAGCCAGCAGAGTAATTCCAGTAATAATTATTGTCATATATTATGAGTCCGTGTCCTTCTCCCTGTCGTCGGCCCAATTCCAGCGCCACCCTCAGCCCTGCTCCACTCTCCACTCTCCACTTTTGATGAGCTTTCGGAAACAAAGAATGAGCCACTCGAAACGGCAAAAGTAGAAACAACACAAATAAATTTGGCTGTAAAAAAAAACTAAATTCTCACGCACCACGTCTTTGCCAAAAGCTTCAAAAACAAAAGCAAACAAACCAAGGGAAATTAAGTTGAGTCTCTCTCTGTTCACAGTCTTTTCCGAATACGATCTGGTCCAGCTGCTGGGAGCAAATTAAGCCGTCTGTAGCTAGGGGCCTTCCAAATATGACACCATACCATATGGTTTAAGCTAAGACAGTCAAATCCTTCGCAGAAAAAAATGATAGAATGTACCTACACGTTTTTGAAAAGTATAAAACATGAAAAATACCATTTTTCAAAAACTGCAAAACGGATACTAGCGCTTTCAAAAGGTGTTGAATGTCATGTTTACAAGTTTTGAAAAATTACAAAACTTTGTAGTGTTTTTAAAAAGTACCCATGAGGTGCTATTTACATTTGCACTTGTTTGAAAAGCTCTAAATCACTGTAGGGTATTAATGCTTTAATAAATTAAACAAAACTCGATATTTCGTTATTGAAAAGATGGTGGGGCTAGAGAGATGCTGTATGCACTACAATGGAAATAGTAACTGTCACCAAATCATAATTTTTGTGAAGGGATTGGAATTTGCAGTTGATTGTGAATAAACTTGGATTATTATCTTTATTATCTTTGCGTGGACTCTAGACAGCAAAAATGATGAATGTAAAATTAGGCCAGTCTAATTGAAGGGTGGGAGTGAGTAATTTGGATGAGTTGTTGCACTCTAAAAATTTAAACAAAAGATTACGGGAGGCATGTGAGCTTGGAAGTTTGTGCTTATCAGATTTTGTGATTTTCCTTGGCGAATTCTTTATGATGATTTCTAAAGAGAAAAGAATTATTGTCTTTGCCAAAATGCACTCTCTGTAGATTCACTCCACAAAAAGTCAACTCCTTTGCCTCTTGTTTGTAATTGAGATTGTGTCATCCTTGTCATCCTTGGGATGGGGAACGCAGTGCTATGACGACAGCAAGAAGATGCGAAGCCATGTCGATGACTTGTGCTCATTTAGATTTCATTTGTTGATTGTAGAAGGCATTGGGTGCACTTGGCAAAGATGTTGGTTGCATAAAATAATTGATTAAATGTGAATCACCTGCACCGTGGTAAGCTGTTTAATTGGACTATGGGAGGATTTCCTTGGATTTTGACATTTCGTATTTGTAATTACTTGTGTGGTGGGTCGTGAGCATGTGATGACAATTAATTGTGTGTGGGCAGCTATGGGAAATGTTCTAATGAGACTTATAATTACGTGAGGCAAGTGTAGCAGAGTCGCCTTGTGATTATGAAAAAGAATTGACGACTCAGCTCAAGGCGTTGCTACGCAGACTGACGTCTTGCTAAATCACTAAGTGCATTTAATGGGCAAGTATCGCTGCACTTTTACGTAGAATGTGCACTCGAGACGATGGGATTGTGATTGTGACTTTTATTTTGATGTTACAACAATGCGATAATAATAATTTGTAATGTTCAATGGCTCGTCTCCTCCGTATCGTGGATTACAACAAATTTTATACTCTTGTACTACATTGTGTTATATAATCGGAGTTTTATCACTTATTGCAGACATTGCATTTTTCCCATTTTATTCACAATACACAATTTTACGATTTGCCGCTATGCAGTAATAAGTTGGTCGTAAAATAAAGGCCTCGCAGTTTATTAGGCGTGGTAATAGTTTAGTAAGGTACCTGTGTCTCTGCACGTGGCTGGAGCTGTGTCAGTGCAGTGGTTCGTTGGAGTTTGATTTGTGCGAGATGTGCAATTTGAGCTCAATTCCAGGAGTACCTAGTTTATTTATTTTGCAGCAGCCTGAGGCTATGTGGAGGAAATATTTTGTTTTTATTACATTTTATGGGAATGTAGTGAGAGTCAGAAGCAGTGCTGCAGGTACTCAATCATTCTCAATTCTGATACAGCAACAATAATAATTCCTCTCTTTCTACATCTCTTGAATTTTTCACGTAGGCAGTCTGCACTTGTGTAATACAAGTATCTGATTCATACAAGCTGTCATTTTTATTTTAAGGTATTTTTTCACTTTTCAGAGTAGAGTCGGGTGCCTGGCACTTAATTATATTTCCAAATCCCATGTATTTTTACGCTGGGTGTAAATGAGGCTAAAACATTCCCGTCAGTTGCACTCAAGTGTGTTCTCTGTGCAATTTGTGGGCATTGAAGGGAAAGTGAAGTCGACTTGTTGGAATTCGATTGATGATTGATGTACGTAACTTATTACATGCAGACTGTCGCGGTTTTGGTTTTGGTGTGAGTTTTGCGGTGAGCCCAAGCCAGTATTTTAAATACTACCAAGTTACCTGGCTACGATATGCTATGCCTATATCCAGTTCTAGGAAATGCACTTCCAAGTACAATAATTATTACATAATGAGTGGAATGACTGCAATAACAATAAAGCACTCCTGGCTTCCTTTGAATGGCAATTCACTCTTCTAATAATAATAATAATTCATACTCCGGTTCATAAATATACATAAATGGGAGCTGGGAGGTCTTGTACTCTTTTTGTATGCTTTACTTGGTTTATTGTGTGTAATTCATGGGACTGTCTCTCTCCATTAATTTACGAGCGGAGCTTGTTACATTTAATGGCCAATTATGATTGTTCCTTTAATTTTAACTTGGAGGGAACAAACGGGTTTGTTGGATATAAATGTATAAATAATGACAATTTATTGCGCACACTAATTAATGTGCGAGGGTCCGTTTAGCATTTTAAATTTTGGGATACGTAACTGCCTACCTAGATTTCTTCCACTTACTTTTAGAGCCAATATTATCGTCATTGCTGCCTTTGCACAAATTGTGTAATAAACGGCAAATGCGGTTTCAAAAAGACTTTAGAGTTGTATTAACGTTTTCTTTTGGTATAAAAACGGAAACTATTTTAAAAAGGGTTCGTAGCAGGATTTTAAAAATAGTATTTCACAAATTAGAGAATTTTTATAAAGGGCAAAACATGAACTACACCATTTAAAAAAACAGATAGGCTGCTGCGGTCTTTGCAAAGTCTCAAAAGTATAAAAATGAAGATGATCGAGTGCTTGAAAAAATTGCTTTCTAGTGTATAGCACTTTGTGCTGGTGCTCGGCTATGGCGATATTTCAGTTGGGATTAATTTATTGGGATTAATTTATTGGGATCTTCTATACTCGGCTTAATGAAACTTTGTGCCCTGACTTGGTAGCATTAATTAAGCATAAATACAGAGTTGTAGATACAAGTGTGGTGCAGATAGAGATGTTATCTCATGTCGAAGGCAGACGAGGAAAGTGGAGCGTGAGCGTGATTTAATTAATGAAGTAGGAAGGGAGGAAGGAAGGAAGGAAAGTATAAATTATCCAGTATGAAGTATGGAGGCGTCTTTTCACTATTTATCTTTAGACTTTATTCTCTTACACAAGTCGCAGTCCATGACGTTTTCCCTAAAATATTTGTGCTGCCAACTCCTCATAGATGTGTGTGCTGTATAATGTCTGTCCCACTCACAGTCCTTATCGCTATTTAGTTCTCAAAGTATATTCCATGTGTCTCCCACGTTAATTTAGTACATAATTGATGGACGAGTGGAAAAAAGGGGAAAAAACTAAAAATATAATAAAATCAAATTAGATCCGCTCGCTTTCTCCCTCACTGCTGTAACCACCTCACATCCACTGCCACAATTACATTACATCCAGGCTGGAGCCTCAAAACTAAAGGAAAAAGTAAAAAACAAAGTTGGGAAGATGATATTTTTGCTAGTTGCTATTTTGTAGCAGGGCTTTTCCTCGTGTACTTGATAGCGTAGGGAGTATCGTGAAAGACAGACAGGTCTGGAAGTCGGAAACAGTTTGGCGGGGGAAAAGTTGTTAATTTTTATGGAGATTGAAGTGGCGTGTATAAAAATTGTGGGTGATGGTGGTAATGGTGATGGTGTGGTGGGGAATGGTCGCATTAATCCCTACCAAATTGCTATATACCTAGACATTTGATTTTTACTGCAGCTATCAGTACTTCTGTCCACTTTCAGCATAAATGGGTTATGGGACAGCCCACATATTACGCTTTTTAAAATAAACTAACAAAATCCTGTTTGCACTTCAAAAGGTGTTTGTTTTAATTTTCCAAAACGGATACTTACACGTTGATATTTGTGTGGACTTGGTTAAAGGAGCTAAATGGGGGCGTGTGTATTTAAAAATTGTTGGCGAGAGGTAATAATTGAAAGGCGCCTGGCTAGGACATAAAAGTCTCATCCTCCACTCACTCTTTCCATCGCAATCTCCAATTTCCAATGCCGACGCGAGCCCATCTCAAGACATTGTCTACAAGAGTGCATGAGTTCCATATAATGGCTTGCACGTATTTTTGATGAAACGTCTGAGTTATAGGAAGATTTCGGAGGCTACATAGTCGCTCGTGTACAAGTAAAAACAAGGACGTGTCAATAACTTGAGCGAATCTTCTCCTTGTCGTCCGTCTTTTAAGGCTCTTGGATTTTTGATCTGCACTGTCCGAGTGTCGAGTGGCCTCAAAGTATTCTCTCTCCTCTCTTGTGCGTCAAGTCTGTCAAATGTATTCCATACTCGAGGTGTACATATCTGCAGCTATGCGTCGAGTCTTTTACGGTTATGGATTATGGATGTTGGAAAGATGAAAAGCGCTGGGATTTGATCTTATGTGGTCTGGCCACTATCACTTTGTTTGGATGCAGCCGTGGTGTCATAAAATAGTTAAATACTGCGCATTACTCCCAACTTTTTAAGGATTTTTCTGCAATAAAGTTAAAGTGTACACAAATTAGTGTAGAGCGTATACCTTGTGGTGTGAGGAATTTTATAGCCAGTAATTGCACCTGATGAAAATAAATGTGTCTTCTACTTGTATGTATATCCTTTGACTCGGAGGTATTTTAAAAATTCAAGTGGGCAAGAATGTGAACTTATCCAAGTGGTGCAATAAAAATGCGAACGTGAACAAGATAGCAGCAGAAGAGGATCGGGAAAGAGCATCTGAGCTGAGCAAGAATCCTTGTGCAGATACTTACTTGTCTTGATTGACTGGCTTGTATTTTATGACGACATCCTTTAGCAGCAGAAAGTACTGAAAAAACAGCAACCAAAGCCAAAGTCTAAACCAAAGCTAACAAGTCAAGTTGGGTTGAAATAACGGAACGTGATTTGCATCTTGTGTTATGCCATGCTATGGATCGCATTACTGAATCAGTCTCACCGCTTCCTGCCTCTTGCTCACAATAGTGCCGTAATAATATCATAGTAATAATAATACTGATAATAATAATAATGTGCATACGGCTACGACTTGTGCAAGAGAATTCCCTTGGGTTGACAGAAAACTAATATGAAAAGGAAAGGAAAGGATGGTGGAAGCTTTGCCTTTGCTATTGCATACCTGCCTCTGTCAGTGCCTCTGTAATTACATGAGCTACTGGTCCTGGTCCTATTAACCCGCCCACTTCCAACTAATCTTCATTTAATGGCTCTTCTTCTCTTTCCATCATTCAAATTCAAAGGCAGATAGGATTTCTACTTATTGGCAGTATTGGGTGTTTTAAAAAATGTATTGCTACTAGCCATCTACATTGCTATAATTATGATTAGCTGTGTTCTTTTGTAATTTTTATTTAATTGACGATGTACTTAATGGCACTGGTTATTGGTTACAAACAAGCAACAAGTTTTGCTTTAGACAGGTTGGGGTGAGTGCCTTCACAAATCCAGCTTTTATTGCCAGGCATCTCAAATGTCTGTGCACTCCATCCTATGCAGTCCAGGTACTTGTGCATAAATAATAATTTCTTGTTCAGATTTTTTTGAATTGTGAATAATTATTTATTTCTTGATTCTTCCTACAATAATTGGTGCATTTGTCGTTTTGTGAAAAAATGAGCTGTAGATGGACTGTGGAGCTGTAATTGTATCTTGTTAGACGGAGTATGGGAATTATATATTGGGAATGCACGTTGATAGCTATCTTTACGGAGAATCTTAATCGGTTCGTCAGCCTATTATACAAAAGACTGTATTGGCAGGACAGAAGATGAAAAGAATTGGGCTGACAAGCTAAAACTGGATATTTTAATAGCTGGTGTCATGAGTTACATCTCTACCCACACACGAGGCCACAATTGATGGAACGGGTGCGCTTTTTGTACTTTCAACACGTTTAATTAATTTTTGCACTAACTC
>JAQFZC010004729.1:0-15497 GCA_034695205.1 Dicyrtoma fusca | reverse complement strand
TTGTGTTTACGTTTTTTAGGAAAATTGTTAACAGACTAGAATAGTTGTAATTTTAGGCATCACTAACCCTGTGGACAAAATCATAGCAGAAAATAAAATGAATACTGGTTGGTAACCGTAAAGGTAAACTTATCATATGAGTACCTATCCACATACTGGTAATTATTTGGTATAATTTGAAACCTGAATTGTCCATTGAGCCACAGAGTAGAAAAAATAATTGACCACAACAACTATTGCACGCGCTGCAAGCATATCACGATTAAATAAAAATGTTAAAATCTTAAATCTCAAAACAGAAACACAAGGGCCCACAGGAATCTACATATAGGTATTTGCTATACACTGACTGAGAGTGAGTCTACTGCACCTATCTTTAGTGAAGAACGCCATCGTAGCTGGCAATAAATAAATCAACTAATACTAATAATTAACATACCTACTTTTAAAATTAAAATGCGCCTCGCACTGGGCTTATCCAAAATCTATTTCCAAACGAGACTGTTTCTGTTCTATACGTTAGTAATTCCACTAGTAATGTAATACGTCTACCTAATATATTCTTCGACTTGTTGATTTATGCGACAAAAAGGAATTCTACATCATTTCAGTCCAGTTTCCATTTTCAATTCTATTTCTATCTACGCAAAAAGATGCCAAACAAGTAATAAAACTAATTAAGTTGTCAACAAAGGAAAAAATGGAAACCATTTCCTATATTAGGCTACAAAGACTAATTTATACGTCTACACTTAGCTGCCAATAGTTATAAAAGTTTCAATGGAGTCAATTTAAAGATAAATGGAGGTTTTTTGTCCATTGTTAATATTAAAAGACAATGATTCTAAAACTCTAGCAAAGTTTAAGGGTTAAAAGATTTAAAGTTACGTCTAAAATTAAAACTTATGAGGTAACAAGTAGTACAATCGTAGAATACGACTTTTTTCATAATAATTATACATTAATATATACTATTTAATAGTAAGTATAGTTCTTTTCTAATTATCACAATGTAAAGCATTTTGATTTTAGTTTTTTAAACTTCCGAGGATTAGTTGTAGGCCACAATTTCAGTGTTTTTTTTTAAAAAATAGGTAAATAATACTTATAAATATTATATTTTACATAAGTAATATATTACTGAGTTGGCTCTTGGATGTGTTTTTATACTTTTTTAATAGCAAGAAGTAGATAGGAGTTTTTTATAGCACTCCTTACGAATTGGAGAGGGGACGAGGTAATTTAAAATAAATATTAATGAGACTAGCTGGATTTGCGCTATACAGGGCACCGCGTAAGTAGATGCCCAAGAATCACAATAGATGCAACAATTTTTTACTACCCCATCCCCTCTTCAGTCCTTAAACAGTAGTAACTGAAAGGATAATTGTAGTATGTATTGTATGGTTACATACAGCTATGCCCGCAAAGTAACATACCGAGAGAGAAAAGGGATGAGTGTCGAGCTAGTTTGCGGATTGTTTTCGTTTTGTTTTAAATGTGGAAAACTTTCCCACAAGGAATAGCGGTATTATTTGTATGATTTCGTGAAGAAGGAACATACGTTTGACCAGTTTTGAGTGCCACGTAAGACTCTTGAAGGTGATTAATAGTTACCTTCTGCATTGTAATCTCCACATCTTTTAAATTTAGTTCCTTCTTGTGATCCTCAATTCTCTGCACTTTATCTCGTTCTAAATGGGTATTTAGCCTCTCCAATTCTGATTTCTCATCTCTTAACCGTTGATTCTCAATCAGAATTTGCTGGAATCTGTCAAAGTCTGGTGGTTCAGGTTGAAAATGTTCTAAAGAACAGAGTGTTTCATAATTTTCCAGGCCTGCCGTGATGATTTTAGTGTTGCTTGGCTGTCAAATTTTGAAAGACAATATGGGAATGAAATTAAACTAGTTAATTTCATAAATTTAACTATAACTACATATCAAACTTGGAATTCTAAATCCATTTTTATTGTATCAAAAATCAATCACCTGTATTTGGATTTCCTTATCATCGTCATCATTCCCGTTCCAAATCCAGCAGTCGCTAAAATCACTCAAATGCTGCGAAAAATTAGAACAATAAACCAAATGAATACATTTAAAACTCTAAACAACAACAGTAAGCATCCTTCGAATCGATGGAGGATAATAAGGATCCATGCCAAAATTCAAATATCCGTACGAAAAACTTGAAAATATGTACAGTTAAGTCATAATGACAGTAGGATTAGTGGTTACATTATAAGCTACAATTAAAATTACTACAATCTACAATGATCAAGACCAGGAAAGGAAATTACAAGGATAGGTTGTTAACCAACAACTGTATCAAGTGTACAAATGATTTTATTAAGATGTAATTTTTTTTATACACTCCTGTGTAATCATTATGGCAGTCTTTCTTTGGTTAAAAAGCGTAGGAGGTACATACATAGGTAAGGTACATAGTAGGTATTAGGTATTCGCAATCTAATAATCGTAATTAGGTAAAAGCACAGTATGTACACAAGAGGAAATAATTTACGAAGTATGTAGTTACAGGTGATATATGTAGCTACTTCTATAAGGAATGGAACATGACTGGTAGAGGAGTGACGAGGGTAAAGGATAATATAAAGGAGTGTTAATTTGTTGTGTTTTGGAAAAACAAAACTAGTATCGATCAAAGGTGTGTGGATGCGTGGCAGTTAAGTTTCTTGAAATAATTAACAACGCTTACACCACTGTCTCTGTCACCAGTAGCATCACTATGTGTCACGTCTTGTTTTCTTTTCCAGTCATCATAGGCCAGCATCTAAAAATTCATTCGAGGATCCAATAATTGTACCATTTGTAACAAAAAATTCTCAAAAACACTACAAAAAGTTCGATCTAAATATAAAGCTTTGTATGCAGTCAAAATTTACATCAATCTGAGACGTTTTTTCTTCACCAATCTAAGATTGTCTTAGCTAACGAAGCTGTATACGTCCTTGTGTTGATATGATAAAGAATTTAAATGTATGCGCTACAACTAGTAAACGAGCGAATAAGCAAAGTTAAGCTGGTAATCAAAACAAAATTACAAAATATAAAGCACAACCAAACAGAATGATATATACGGATCAACTAAATATTATTTTAAAAAATTACAAGTGAGAGCACAAGTAAAATACAAAAAATATTTTGTATATAGAAGGGTGATGTTATCGTTTATTTGGTTCGAGCTGGAAATTGGTATTGCGGGAAGCATTGTGTCAATGCTGTTTGAAAGGTGGTAACCGCAAGTTGTTGACCTTTAAATTTGTAGAGTTAGTCGTTGACTTGTTTTTTCCACGGCCGCTATCAGGTCGATACTGATCTGAAATAAGGAGATTGGACAGTGATTTATTATTTGGCGAAGACGATCTTGGCTTTCTTATTTTTTTTGAGGGTGAAGGACTGCTAATAATCCATTTCTTGACGAGATAATCATTGGCTTCCTTAGGGAGCTCGGCTAGTATACTGGCTGGACTTCGCTCGTCGTCACGTGGTGTGCTTGGACCAGATTTTTGTTGAGGAGGGTGGTGGGCTACACGGCGAAATTGGGAAATATTTGATAGCGTCTCGGATTCAGTTTCGATGGGCAAAGCTGCTGGCTTACCACTGATTTTATTAATACTGATTCTTGCATTTTTATTTTTACTGTCTGAATTTCTGCAATCAGCATTTATGTCTTGATTTCTACTCATATAAACTGCAGCTGAAGTTTTCGCCAATCCCGATTGTTCGCTTTTTAATTTTGTAGTCGCTTTTGGTACTGCTTCTACTGTATACGTATTTTCCCGATTTCTATGATTATGTTGACGGCGCGTGTGACCCGCAACAACTTGGTATTTCTGTGATGACTTATTCCCCTCTGCATCGGACTGCTGACGATTTAACTCCCTTGACGCTTTCACGCACACTTCCATGAGATTCTCAAGCGTTTCAATGCCAGACGATAGTGTTTTTTTCTCCTTCACAATTATTCGAGGCAGATGCTCTTCCAGTGTTTTTTCGTATGGGGGTGGCGATGAAATTTCGACTTTTGTAGGAATAGGTGGTAATTTGACTCGCTCTAGTGTTCGCTGATGTTGTTTTTGTTTCGAATGAGCTTTTTTAGAATCCTGCGTTAGTGTTAGACTGTTTTTCCCTGACGTATCCGACTGTCCCAAGTAGTCTGCGATGATCCGATTAACTGGTGGATGGGCACCTTCATTTCCTGCCATAAAAATTATTGATTATTTAAAAACTTGTGCCACGGGTTTTAAGAAACAAACGATGCAACCGCATTCTATTATCCAAAAACATACTTGTAAATAATGTAAATAGAAAAGTGTATTGTGCACACATAATGCAGCACTTACCCAGGTACAATAGTTTTTCTTCTGCCCTGTCAATGTCAAAACTGCTGAGCCTTGGCGGTGGTGATGACTCATTTTTATGTGCGTGCATAGTTTTTGTGGAAGAAGCTGTTTTAGTTTCCGAACCAAACTTGGCTGGAATGCCTTTGTGCTTCTCACAGCTAGTTGTTCTGGGAGACAATGAGAGTTTTTTGTTCCGTAGAAAATGGTCGTTCCAAGGTGGCTTCGAGTAGTAGGACGAGCTATGCTTCTTTGATGATTCATGGATTTTAGAGGTCTCCGTCTTTGAAGTCTTCGGAGTAATACTTGATTTCTTTATCACTCTCACTGACGCCTTTCGAACTTCTTTTGGTTTGGACTTTTTTCTCGTTGGGGAGGAATTTAGGGCAATCGCGGTACTTTGAGCGTGGCTATGATTCTGACACTTGGCACTGGCAGGGCGACTAGATGGTTGGTCAGTACTTTTAGGGCGGTGTCCACTATAAGGATGACTAGCAGGGAGACTTGGACTACGACTAGGACTGCGGACAGGAAGAGAAGGAGTAGTAGGTACAGGGTTGGGTGAGCAGGAGCGGGATTTCTCCAATTTAGCAACCTTAAGCATAGGCAGTTCACAAGCAATTATAAGGAAGAGTAGAGCAACATGCACAATTAAAGCAATAAAACAAACAGTAGTTGTAACACGTAAATACAAGTAAAGCTAATAATTTAACAAAGCTACAAAGACATGCCAGACGACCACATGCACGCATTAATTGTGGTTCACAACCTTGAACTGCATAAAGATCAAGAGACTTTTGCGCACAAGTTCACTAAAAATCAAATACACTTTCGGTAAAACAGATATAGGTAGGTAAGCAGTACTAGCAGTACATACATACCTACATACATTTTCAAAAGTGCGTACCTACTCCAGGAATTAGCCTTTAAAATATGACGTCACAGCAACTAAGTTTTTACAAATGTGCAAATATCACCATTTAATTTTAATAAATGAATAAATGACATAATATCACAAATTGCCTGTTTCAAAAGTTAAGTAGGTAGGTACTTTAAATTTTGATATAGGAAATAGGATGTTTTGTCTCTTTATTAAAAATGTGTACATAAAAATTGTACTTTGGATTTTTGTTTTTCTAAAACGTTCGTATCACGATTTTCCTTACTTAAATGATGGATACATACATATGTACGTATCATGTTTCACCGTTTTTGAAGGCAAAGGTCTTAACTCAATCTAAATCGGATGACGTCATGTTTTTAAGGCTGCATTAACAGCTCGCAGCAAAAAAATACTGCCAAAAAATTACTTACCAACATAACAATTAAATTATACTACACGTTACAACACCTGAATGTATGAAAATTAAAAATTAATTACGCACTAAATTTAGCCCACAAAAATTATAAAAATCCATAAAGTTTGAAAATCCATTGGTCAAAAAACCTTCCCCAAAATCTCATCATAAAACCTTTTAAACGTTACAAACAATGTTTTTTAAAGTAGCAAAAGATTTCTCCGGTCTCCAACAAAATAAAATGTAGCTCACATGACTGACTGATGAACACGCTTTAAAATACGTATGCATATGTATATGTACATTCTTTCTCCATTTGATCAAGTCATAAAACGAACATTTTTATACATTCACGTGGTGTAACATCTGCTCATACTGCATCTTAAGCATTTATTTTTTACCTTATCATGTAACTGATCCATTTGATTTTGAAGACGGGTTATAACTTCACTTTTAGCCTCAAGTAAAACGCTCGAATTTTCATAGCTAGTTTGGTAGAAACTCACTTTTTCTTTTAGTGTACTCATTTGACCTTGTTTATCTTGGACATCTTGCACAGCATTTCTAGTGCTCGCAGCTTCCTAGAAAAGTTTCAAAATTAAAATAAAAAAGTATCTGAAACAAAATTTAGAATGTTTGAAATTCGGTTCTTACTGTTTGGATTTGATCAAGAAGGCATTTCATATCTTCCATCTGCACGATACGTCCTTGGAGTTCTGTTTTAAGTTGATTTGATTCCTTCATTGCTTGCTGCCTTTCACTACATGCAATATTGAGCTGATTCCTTAAGTCTCGCAGCTCACCCAGCATCTCCTTCATTTCCGATTCTCTCTTTGTATCCCCAGTACTAGGGCGAGATTGCTATAATACAGTTTGTAATTAAAAATAAAATAAACAAGGTTTAAATAAACACTTTGGATAAGCACAAGGTGAGTTTAAATATATTTATTCTTTTCTAAATTTTTTACTTACATTTTTTAAAGTAGCTGCTTTAAGTTGTTCCTGTGTTTCCTTGAGACTTTTTTTGAAGTCTTGATGTTCATCTTGATACTGCTTAATTTTGGTGTGTAAATCTTTAATATCATGTTGTAATTCCTCCGTAATTTTAGTTTTTTCTGTAAGTAATCTTTCGGCCTCATTTTTGCGACCATGAAGTTCCTCTACTTGAGCCATTAGTTGAGCAATATTATTTTCGGCTTTCTGTAATAAAAAAGATTGCAAAGTAAAGTGTTACTGTGCTCTAGATTTCATAGAAAGGATGAAACGCAGTAACCAAATATTTTAACTGGTTAAAAAATAATAATAATAAAATAAAAACGTGCAAGTGACAAGGCAATGTTAATATTATTTTACTTCTAAATTCCTAGCTTTCTCCCTCGTAAAAACGGTTTGAACTTCACTCCTAAAATGCAAAATAAATTTGGATATTTGTGTGAAATCGAGTCAACATCATTCAACATTAAAGTTTATGGTGCACGAAAATAATATGTACCAAGAATATTTATAAGAATATCACATTATTATACAAACTAAATTAAAATCACCGCACCCCGCCAAGTTAGGATAAAGCCCAAAAATGCAGTCATAAGTGCGGGGTGTGAAATTAAGACCATTAACATCCCAAACTCCCATGTCTCGAATACGATTCATAAGCGTGAGCAGACTGGAATTGTCATTTTCTAATGTATGCATTCGATCCAAAGCTCGTCTCTTTTCTTTTTCCAAGTACATCGACTCCTTCCGGAAAAACTACATATTTAAAACAAAATACAAATTGAACAGGACTACTTTTAAAAGCTGAGCATCTAGGTTAATCAAACGGTAACGGTAGTACGTATTACCTCTTCCTGTTTTTCAACATTATGTTTTTCTTTCATAAGGTGTTTAATTTGCTCTTCATACTCTTTAATCATTCCCATATGTTCTTTGGCAAGCTCTGCAGACTCATAAACTTTCTTCTGCAAAGTTTGTACTTTCTTCTCTGCTTCAGCCTCTAGTTCTTCCACCGTTTGAACAAGAATATTATTTTGCTCGATAACATCCTTCACCCAGTGCTCCAATACATTCTTTTTCGCCTACAGTTGTAAATAATAAGTAGATAATTAATCAGCATTCATATTTAATTGGTACAACTTTTGTTAGTTTGATTACGTTTGTAGCTATAACTAACCATCACATGAGAATGCCTATCGCTCTCCGGGATATTTTCATCAATCCAAGCCATTTTATCTTGATACAGTTCATTAAAATTATCAAAGATAGCTTTAAGATAGGACTCATTCGGCTCCACGGTTCTAGGTGAGGATGGAGCCGTAAAATAATCTGAGAGAGATACAGCTGATGTGTAGCAACCATCCTCGGTTAAGCCACCAACGGATGTGGTCGATGCAGGATCCACCCGGGGACTGAGCATGGTGACATGAGATCCATCACCATCAGTAAAAACGGAAGTTGTGAAATTTCCCGAGTCATCCGAAACAAATGTATCATTTTGCTTCTTCAGCGAGACAAAATCTGATTTACTTGTGCTCATTGTGACTGGGCTGGATAATCACAAAATCCGCAACTACGTATGAAGAATGGAGAAAATTTTATACTTGGAACTTCCAAGTTCCAAGTTGACGAAACATATGGACTGGAATTGGAAATTGATGATTCAGATTACAGATAGTTAGGGATTGAAATTGAAATCTTGAAACTATTTCAAAAAGAAACTATTATCGTCTAAAATTAACAGTTTAAATTTATCCAACCCCCTCTCGTCACATACAAAAACAAAATATTATGTGTATAATTTCTCCGAGGCACAAACGACGAGTTGACACTGTTGACAGGTATTAGCACTATTAGCAGGCTGAAATGCTGGAAGTAGTAGTGGAACTAGATCGAAAAAGGCGGAGGGAAACCGGCATAGGTTTTTTTTTAATATTGTATTATTTTTTTTCTAAAGAGCAAAAAAATAATGTAAGGATAATATTGTTGTATTTTAAAAAAATTGCAACTTTTTGCCTTTAAGTCTCTGATCTGATGTATTTTAACAAAAACACGAAGTTGTACTTTCATATACCCATTTTGAAATCTCGCAAACATTAGGTAACCATGACAAAAGTAGGAAACCCAGTATCACAACAAATGAAAAAACGACGAAAGCTCAGTCAAAAGTAAACTTTCAGTGCATTTTAGTATTCTTTTGACTTTGAGGATTTGAAGCACAGCACAGGACAGGCACATATAATTTTACTATTCTTGAAATTATTGATCCAATGTGCATCGAATTAAAACAGCATCCGCTTAAGTCACATTTCAAAGTTTCAAACTATTCCCATAACTCGTTCACGTACACTTGAATCCCGTTCCGGTCTCCAGTGGCATTTTGAAGTTCAAATTTAATGTCACCATCACCATTTATCCATCATAAATCTTCTATCAATTTCAAGTCACAAAATATCCAATTTGCTCTTTTCTTGCTCCTTGCATAATTCAATTCTTCAAAACAAAACAACAGTGAATGGACCGAGGAGGGAACTAAATTAAAATGGAATTATGTGGGGCACATTGCGGTACTTTTTTGAAACCGCAAACTTTTGGAATCGTACTAGTACTGATCTCCGGTTATTGGAATAATAAATTACTGGTGAATAGTGAAAATCAGCAACCCGACTATTTCGTATTTCAAGATCCAAGCAGCTGCCTCAAAACTCAAAATCAAACTTTCTCGACGATTAGCCTTGGATGTACTAACTGCAACAAGCCCAAGGATAAAAACAGTAAGAATAAGAGAATAACAATAATAAAATTATTATTTGCAAATTCCGAAAATTCCGATGCTCAAAAACGACAAAACTCAAAACTGTCGATAGTATTCTTCCACATTCCAGATTATTCTGATATTTTGATCCGATTCACTCTCTCACTCTCTGTCTCTATCCCTATTTTACAATGTTGAATGCTGAACGACAACTGACTGACTGTAAGAAGAAAAATACAAAATATGACAGCATTCAAAAACATAAATCTAAATTATCAATTGTAATTATAATGTTAATGAGTTTAATGACAACCAGAACCAGAAAGAACGGCATGCAAACACGCAGCCGACACAGACAGGGGACAGAACAGAACAGAACAGACAGAAGCAAATTACAGAATGACAAAAGGTGACGGCAAAAAAACAGACCGCAGATGTTCACTCATATTTGACTTTAAATCCAGTTTGCAGTTTGCTTTACCAATTACATTACAACTTCAGGTCTGCGTCTGCACTCACTCACTGTACAATATGGTTTGGTTTAAAAATAATTTGTTACGTAAGTTTCTATGCAAATGACATAGTTTTGCCTTTGCTACTGTCGACAGACAGTCACTAGTCAGTCAGTGTCATCTCAAAGTTGAACAAAGAGATTTGATTAAATTGAGAGCAGGGATACTACTTACACACATTCAACATTGCTCACTGCTAAGCTCTCGTATCGTTGATCGTGGTATCACAAAGATAAAAAATTCACACGTCCAACATTCTCGTCTCCTGTGGTCTGTCTCTGTCTCTCGCCTGTCGTTATCCCCTTCACAAAAATACAAATTACAAACTAAGTATTATTACACTTTTAAATCTTATTTAAATCCGTTGGGCCATGTTTGATGAATGACTGAACACAGAATTACAGATGACAGAAAAATCCAAGTCAAAAGTAATTGTGTCTTGATTCTTAAACTCTTATTAAATAGTAAATACTCTTAAGTACCTACTTTTAACTTCTCAACTCTTGACTTAGATACGTTCCCTAATTTAATGAGTGCAATTATGAATTAGTAAATTGACATTTTCAATTAAACTGTTTTTAAGATGACTATATTTGATACTTTTAAACTAACAATAATTAATTCCATTGTTTATTTCACTGTGACGAAAGGACACATAAAGTGCGTGGTAAAGACTAAGGAAAAGGATGCTACTGACTGACTGATGCTTACTATCTCACTCAGCTGTTGGAGATCCGCATCCGCATCTTAAATCGTCAGAAATTACACAGCATTCTGCAAAACAATCAAACTTGCCGCTTATCCTTTCACTTTTTGGCAATAATTCGAGGACCCAGAAGCCCAGAATTCCTTAAGAACATTTTGGGGGATTGCTTTAATAACTTTAATTGCTTAATTTAGTGAGCATGTGATTTTTAATTTTGTATCAAATAGCTGCAGCCTACAGTAATTTACCCAAATATTATTTGAATTAGCCTAGTGGCTACTAGTCTAGACCTAGACTATAGTAGCTAGCTACTTTTATTATTTTATTATGTATACCTAAAATTTATTCCCAGTTTATACCTCAAATTTTACAAAATAAACTAGAATCTAGTAAAAATTCGTAATAGTGAATGAGCAATGAATGAAACTCAAATGAAATATCAAAGTCAGTAGCATGAAGCTGGCATGAAGAATCGACAAAATACTGACTAATCAGTACTCAGTCAGGATGGTTTGATAACCTCGATTTAAAATTTAAATGAGTAGATACTTTTGCACTTTTACTATACTAGTCAGTTTTTAATACTTAAATAGAATAAATAAGTAGGCAGGATAGCCACTTAGCCACCACCAGCGTTTCGTTTGTGTATATTATATACAGTCTACAAGTAATTGAAGTAATTGCATTCTACAAGAAATCTTCAATGTCAACAAGTCAACAACTACTATGTACACAGCCTTTAAATGCTTAATGATCATTATTATTCCATAAATTTCAGATATAAATAGAGATGACTTAATGGTAAATGTTTTTTAGTTACTTAACTTTCCATTACATTGCAAAGAAACATAAGCAGGCATTGTTGGTGTTGGTAGCCTGCAGTATTCGCTTAATATTATTACATCATTTACAACTTTAGTGCTTAGCGTACAGTTAGTATAATCGTAAGTTTAAATTCAATATCATCCATTTTTTAAGCTTAAAAAATAACGTTTTCATTTTTATACGATTCCAAAAAAGTCAATGACAGCAGCAGCAGCAGCGTAGGATGTTACACGTACAGCAATACTTAAGATAAGATAGATAATTAGGGTAATTAAGTACTAAATATGCCTATCTACATTTCATGCAAATGCCATTCACTGTAAGATACTTAACTAATTAGCCGAACCTTGAGGAAATGAATTTTAAAATAAAATAATGGGGGTAATGATGATTATGCGTATCGCAATAACCCCTTGATCACATTTAACAGGACGTAATGCAAAATTTAAAATCTAAAATAACTCTTCATAGTACATATTGATGCTGCCGATATAATTAACGCTACAGGCAGATACTAAAAATACCTATGTAACAATTCAAAATTTATAACTGTATTTGATTGCTATTAAAAAACAGAAGGCTTGTTCAACAATTGCCCCTGCCCTTTGAATAATATTGAAGTGTATCAAAACGTGGAGGAGATTCAAAAGCAAGGGACTCATGTGAAATGTGTTCCATGCCCCATCAATACAGTGACGTATGATCAGAGGAATTGTGTTGGTTGCGGTAATCAGACGCAAACCAAACCGGATGAGGGAACTCGTAAATGTGGTTTATGTCCCGTTGGATCCATTCTGTGTAAGTTTTTACAATACTTAGAGATAATTATTTTGTTTATTTGCACATATATAATATTGCACATATCCTCCGGCCTCCGTGTAAATGCAATTTGGCCAAAGTTTATTCTTCTTCTTTACATTCTGGCAATAGGTAATGCAATTTGGAGTAAGTATTAAAATGCTAAAACGAAATAATGAATGGATTTAGGCCTGATTTCTTTTAAGAAAGTAAGCGGACTTATTAGGACAGATTGCTTTTTTGTTTTACTAGAAAACGGACTTTCCAGGCCTAATTACGTTTACACCGACGATAAGTTTTTGCTCAGAAAGAAGCACAGCACGTTATCTTAACTTTTTTAAGAAATACAAAGGGAAACACTCGTATCTTAAACATAAGTATTTATGTAAACAGGTACATATATAAGGTATATCCGAACCCACGACGTGACATTGTTAACTGACACAGTTCTTTAACTATGATAAACATTATAAATGACGTACAGCATTCACATTTGTAGCAATTACTTGAGTAAATGCACGTAGTATTGTGTAGAGAGCCTCCAAACAGTTTTTCAGATTAATAACACCTGCATTATTTTACTCTTTAAAACTAATGCGAGCTTGAAGAAGAAAAAACCGAAATACCGTATTTGACCTATTAGACACCGGGAAAACTACTTAAAAAACACCAAATTGACAGGAAAGTATATGAACACCGGTTACTATTTGAGCCTGGTGTCAATTAACGAAATACAATAATACATGTCAGAAAATGGTAGAAAATGGAAGAAATAGGAAGGTTTTGAATATGTACGACACAGCTTAACCCAGTCGACACTAAGACACCACGGAAAGAATACTTTTTCAAAAAATTTAATTTATAAATTCACTTTTTTATTAAGATCAAAACTAGAAACAAACATTTTCAAAACATTCAAAAATAGTAACTACCACTTTCGAATAGGAATTTAACGTTTTTCCAAAGGTCAAAACTAGGAAATAACAGTTTCAAAAACGTCCAAACCAGCAATCACCACTTTCAAAGTATTTAAAATTAGTAATTAGAACTTTCAAAAAGGTTAAAACATGAAATCGACATTTAATAAGGGGTAAAGCTATAAAAACCAACACATACAAAAAGGTCAAAATAAGAAATTACCATTTTCAATAGGATGTAATACTAGACATAGTAAAGTCAGTACTCAGTACCGTGACGAAAAGGTTAATTTGTAGGATTAGGGGGTATGCAAGTATTACGTAACGCAAAAATCCTGAATTTTCAACCACCACCGACCGCGTGTAACGCAATAGCGCCCCCTATACAATGTTGTAGGTATAGTGCTGTAACGCACAATGAAAGGTCCGCCAACCCCTTTGACGTTACGTAATACTTGCATGCCCCCTTATTCTTATTTCATCCATTTCACTTTCACACTGCGAACTAGTATAAAGCATCGAGTGGTACGGCTGAGCTGAGATACAAAAATCGTAATAGGTTCCCCTGAAAGTATTTAAGCCCCGGAAACTATTAAAAAGCCTAGGTTCTACACCCGGTGACTACTTGGGCCCCGGTGTCTAAAAGGTCAAATACGGTAGGTACGGTAGGTGTGGGTGAAAATGTATGGGATTAGTCGAGGGTATGCGTTGCTAAATTCCCATTTTAGATTTTCTATGCTGGGCATTCAAAATTCCCAACTTGATCCTTCATAGTATTTTCTGCATTTTTTACCTAGATTGCCAGTCTTCAGGAATTCTCATTACTTTTCCTTGTTTTCCATACAAATAATTTTCATAAAACTATAATTTCTACAAAAAGTACAAACTCTGAAACAGAAGGCAATTTTTTAAAAAGAAGCTTTTCAATCAGAGTTTCAGTGTATTCAAAAATCTATTTGTGACAATAGCGTGTCCTAAACAGCGTTGTTCTACTAAAACTTTTCACGTATCTAGTTTCGCAACACAATTTTCAAAAATATGAATTTGCAAAAAAATAGGAATATTTCTCATTTTCCAGATAAAATAAGTTGTCAAAATTACCTTTCCCATTTGTTTACCGGGAATTGAAAATCAGTAAACCCTCGTATGTATATATATAGTCGAAATTCGTTCAAAACAATAATTTTTTCAGTTTATGCTTCTCCTTTCCAGTATTCCAGGAGCCAAATGGTGGAGTAAAGCCGAACGTAGAATGTGTTCAATGCGCAGATGGCTACATGCCTTCCCCGGGGGGAGACAAATGCATCCCATGCCACCCCTCCTTCCCAAAGGAAAGGGCCACAAAGGGTGTCTGCAAATGTCCGGAGCTCACCCACAACCTTATCCACGGCATCTGCTTCGCAAGCGCTGAAACAGCTGAGCCCAACATTGACAAGAACTACAAGAATTCTCCCCTCTTCAAAATGGAGTATGACTCCGGTCATCGTGTTGATTCTCCTTTTTTCATGGTTAATCTTCTCCCCTCTTTCTACCTCTGCAAAAGCCAAAGGAATTTGACCGCATGTCAACTACTTGCGAATATGTGCACCCTTCAGCTTCATTCCTTTGGCGAGGAAATGAGTGCATGTGCACTGTATCGGATCGCTGTGTCTGAACCCTTTCATCACCCGCCTCCATACATTCCAAAGCTCTACTATTTGAACATTGAGGCTCCATCGTTGCTGTCCAGACCCAGCTTAATTCCACTGCAGTTTGACATGAACTATAAGGTAACCAGAATGAATTATTTTGTCGGATCCATGGCGGTGGTCAGTTTAATCATTCATTTAACAAAAATTAGGATTTGCTTAACCTTAACTTAAAGGAGCTTTATTACGAGCTAAACTAGGTATACTTTACTGTTCAAACAAAAGTATTTAAAAATATATTTTTTCGTAACCAATACTTAAAAAAAAACACCTGGCTGGAAAATACAACTTAAAAAGTATAGTTTTGGAACCAGTATATCTAGACTTTTGCTTTTACATATTTGGCACTGCGAAATCATGAAAACAATGTTTTAAAAGTGTTTATACTACAATTAACTTTTCAAAAAACTCAAAACTTGCAATTAATGCTTTTAAAAAGAATTACATTTTCAAAAGGCATAAAACAGATTAGCATTTACGCCAAAGCTATAGAAACTGATATCATCCAAAAGGTGTCAAACTAGATATTGGTATTTGAAAAGGTTAAGCAAATTATAGCATCGTATCGTTTATTAAACTTTTGTTGTTTTTATGACTTAACAGGACACCAGCTCAGACGTTAACCTGACAGTGTCAAAAGT
>JAQFZC010004728.1:0-15499 GCA_034695205.1 Dicyrtoma fusca | reverse complement strand
TCTCACTCCAATTCTTTTTTGCTGCCTCAAATTTAGTTTTCACAAACTTACTACCGGCGTTACTCGGCCTGCGGTTATAATAAAAAAATAATAGATTATCTCTGTTGTCTGTTTAGTTTAAAAATAAAAGAATGTCAGTGTTCTAACTACAAAAAACATACACACACCTGATCCCACACCATGGAGAATCTGTTTCGAGTAGCAATTTGTCCACTGGGATTTCTTTGATGACTTTAAGACACTCTTCTGTCTTTAGTGAGCTAAATCATAAATGTAATACTGCATTGTACATTTTAAATTAAATATAATTAGTCAGAACACAAACTACAGTATGACCATCGGACTGACGGGTGACTAACCATCCATTAATTCCAATGTGAAGTCCAAGATCGACAAACTGTTGCATTTCTTCCAACGTTCCATCAAAAGAATGCACCACCCCTCCACGGGGAAGACAGTTCTTATTCTCATTTAAAATTCTATGTAAATCTGATGCTGCGGCCCGGCAGTGCAAAAATAAGGGAAGATTTGAATGTTGAGCTAATTCTTTCAGTTGGAGTTCAAAGTTCCTGTAGAAATTCAACGTTCATGGTTTACAGATTTGACAAAAATGCATTCACAATTAAATTGCTGAAAGCTTATGTTTATAATTTGTATTTGCAATATCATTCTAACCTCCTCTGAACTTCAGGCTCACAAAATTTTGTCCTATCATAGTCTAAACCGAATTCCCCGATTGCAATAACTTTTTCTTTATTCTCAGCTATTATACTCTTGAGTCTTTTTAAATAATCTCCAGGCTCCGAACCATTTTGACTTTCTTCTAATTCATTGCACCGCGTTGGATGTACTCCCACAGTACTGTACAGTCGATCTATAATAACATTAATTAATACAATAAATTTAAAAAAATTAAATTGCGTAAAGGAAGTACATAATTAACTTCGCTAGCTCTATAGTATTTTTGGTGTTTTAAGCACACTGCAACTACTATAAACTATAATACTTCAACCCCATTTTATCGATGTAATTTACCATCTTTCATTGAAAGCTTTAATGCTGCCTCTGCATCCCCTAGATTCCCAGCTGTAATAAAAATCTTTTCTAATCCAGCATCCCATGAACGCTGTAGTACTTTATCCAAATCTGGCTCGTGTTTTTTGCTTCCATTATACATTCCTTGATACATCTCGTCCGTCAGATTTGATCCTATATCTGTACATATTTAGTTTAAAAAACAACAATAAAATTATTGGTCACTGACATTATTCACAGCACAAATACAACATTAAAATGAGTGTGACTGCAAAACAGCCTAAGTCCAGTGAGTTCACGTGAGACTTAGGCCATTTTTGCAGTTACACTCGTCACGATATAATTACTGTTTAGATCTAATTCAATTCAACAAATTGGAATTCTGGAGCTAATTACAGTAAAATAGAAGTATAAAGAAAAAAAAGGTCAAAGTAACTATAATAGTGTTACCTATTAGCCGGAAGCGTCCCATGTTTCGGACTGTGAATCTTGCAAAGGGAGAAATAATCTTTTTTGAAGTGCTCAAACTTTTACTAAATAAATAAAATCCCGTTTTGACTTGAAGCATATGTATTTAAGTGTCACAACTTAAACATAATACAAAAGTTATAATACATAAAGTCAAAAGTAATTTAACAACAATCCCATTTGTACAGCTGTCCTTTTATTTTGTTGTAAGTAAATTGCAATTAGTAAATAATCAGTGTAAATAATTAATTACTTGTAATTATTTGTACGAAGCAAACAGTAACAAGAACAGTGACAAAATCATGCCGGTAGTTTGAACTGCACGCTTTCCCAGTCACATGCACTCGTTGCAAGCGAGCCTTTTTTCGTACATCGGCACCTCAGAACAGTGCGGTCGGCATTCTTGACATCTTGGTTACTAATTCGGGCTAGAATTTCCATAAAAAAGGTAATATTTTATTCAAATTGTTGTAATAATTAAATTTATTTGTCTCCACAATTTAATCATTGCAATATTAATTAATTATTTTGCCCCATAACTTTAATTAGCGTACGGGTTTGTTCTCTAACGTTCAAACCACATTAGCCTGCAGTCTGCAGTCTGCAGCATCAATTGATTCATTAGGCCAGACAATTTTGTAGTGTTGTAGCATAAAGCGTAGTACAGTTGTACAGTGCCGAATTCTGTTTTAAATTATTTGTTCATTACTTTTTATACCATACAATAATGAATAAGAATACATTTTAAAATTTGTCTTGTTTTTTTTTATCTAAAGCAGATTCAAAATGGTTGGTGGTCGTCGTGAAGAAACAGAGCAGTTGCGGGCTGAAATCACCAAGTTTCTCAGCACTGTTGAAAGGTACGGGACATTTATTTTGTAATTATAATAATTGCTTGTTTTTTGGTATACGTCATACGTAGTGCATAATAATGCTATGAAAGGATGCAATTTACTTGTGTATTGTTTGTAATTAATTAGGTAAAGCAAGTTTATTGATTTTGATTATGATTAGGGTCAACAATGAGTTGATGGTATCGCCAGATATTTGTACTTCGAACTTTTCTGTTGACTGTTAATTGTCTGTATTATGAGTTATGTCATATATTTATAGGATAAGGTAGGCTTAGGCTTGATTATTATGTTGATGTTTAAGGTTAGGTGTTAGGTAGCTGCTTTTGGAAACGTAGTGTCCAGGTAGTACAGGTCACAGGTTGCAGATAAACAATTGGTGTCGAAGTGGTTGTATTTGTTCTTTGGTAATTACCTTAAGAAGATCAATTTGTATTTGGGTTGCTCATTGATTAATTTGATTTGTCTTTTACTGTACGATGCAGATATAATTCTAACAACCTCCCCAAGTTCCAGCGTTATGTGGAACTTCAAGTTACGGATAACTTCTACGACTTGGAGGCAAATTTGGCGGTGCTGAAACTCTACCAATTTTTTCCGCATTTGTATCAACCGGAAATTGCTTGTTGGATTCTCTTGAAGGCTATTACTAACCTTCCCAACACAGACTTTGTCCTGTGTCGATGCCTTTTGGGGCCGAGCCAGGTGAGTTATCATCATGGATAAAATAATAGTATAATGGGAATAATAATTTGATGTAGATGTAAGTAAGTAGTCTAAGTACGAGTTGTTTTTCGTATTTTGCATTAAATCGTCATTACTTTCGTATTTATCATTAGATGGAAGATTTAAGCATCGTTCGCATCGCCTACTTGGCTAATCTCCTCGAACTGTGTCAATTCAAAAAGTTCTGGCAAGAAAAATCACAGGATCAACATTTGATTTCTCATATTACTGGATTCGATGACTCCATCCGCAAATTCATTTGCCACGTCGTCAATATAACATACCAGTCCATTGACAGAGGAGTACTCAAGGAGCTCCTCGGAAGTGTTCCTGGTAAGAATTGTTGCTTTATGCTTTAATTATTAGACATTATGTTGCTATACGAATAGTTAGTTGCATTTTTCACTATTTGGTATAAGTACTTGAAGAATTGAGTAATCCAATTTTGTGTTGTACTTATTTACGTAGATGCGGAACTTCGTAGCTGGATTGCGAAGAACAGTTGGAAAGAAGAGCCCAACGGCATGATTTTCATTCAGAATCAAGAGGATCTTATCAAGACCAAGAATATTACTGAGAAAATTACTTTTGACACAGTTTCTGTTGTTATGTAATTAACTCGATGGCTAACATTCTAAAAAAACAAAAACAAACCTTTTATAGATTCAACGTTCAAGGTATTCATATGTCACTGTTTTGTCTACTAACTAAAATTAAATTTTGTTGCCCTTGAACTTTGAGCTTTCCGTGAAAATACATCCATGTATGAATTTGAATTATTTATATGAAAAACATAAATACATTTTTGCAATTTGCAGTTGTAGTGCATCCGTATTAAATTCTAGACGTTCGTGATTTACGATTTTCAAGGCAGTCAGTGGTTTGCAACGGAAACAGATTTTATTCACATTTTACATTACAAACGATTGTCATACTTAACAATAATAATTTATTATTTGAACGTTAACAAGTAGGTCAGTACAGTTGGAAACATTATGGATCCCTACATTACTACACCTTGATTTTTTTTGTATAAACAACTAACAAATTACATAATTTATTATTGAAACATTTGATTTTATTATTTGAGAAGTTGAAGTTGGGCTTACAATGAAGTGAAACGATGAACACTTTGTGTATGTATTACTTTAGTATTTTCAGACAAAGACAGGACAGTAGACAGTCACATACATGTCGCATTTTTATACACAATTAACAATGATTAGGTATTATTACACGTTAAAGTAATAATATTATTGATTTTTTGGACGCATTAAAGTTATATATTATGCGTATCTCTCTATGTAAGTATCATTAGTAGGTACTTCACATGGAGCACAGTAAGACCCGGCTGTGGATTGAGGGCAATCTCATAACCTTCCACCCTTCACATCACATCCTCCACGCTATTCCAGCTGACAAATGTAATACTTCTTTGGATTTGATGTGATCGACGGAATACATATTACAATAGAGAAAGTCAGGAAATAAATTAAAACTATTTAGAAACGAATGCTGAAACTTCTAAATTCTTGACGAGCGAGAAATTCCCAGTTTTTTAAATCCACTCGTTCAATCTTACAACCTGGACTTCCGGTTTTTTGAAGCCAGTCAATCCTATGTACATGAATAAAATATATTTATCATTCAGTTACTATTATCGCAATTTTAATTTGTTTGAAGAAATCAAAAATCAACAATGTTACAATGAAATAATTTGGTACTTACACTTCATCCATTGCCCTCTTTGCGCCTGAAAGTTTTCCTACAATTGTTCCAGCCTTAGAATTTTTTACCCATCCTCCAATCCCGCGAGGGTCACAGAATTCTTTCAGATATTTTGTGAAATAGCAGCCTAAGCAATTTAAAATTATTTTTATGGTTACGACAACGCTTCTCTTATTGTTAGTCTTAAATGATGACTCTTAAAAATGTATAAAATGTAAATTAATTACCTTGAACTTGACCAAAAACTTCGTATTCCACAGAAACGATATTTGCTCCATTCCCATTACCACCGCCAACCCCTTCGCTCGGCTGATATCCAAAGCTGTAATCCATATTTTTCTCTTTGATTAGTCTTTTGAATCCAAATCACAATGAAAATTCGATACGATTATCTTGAGTCTTGCCGTTTAACTTGTACTGTATGCGAAACTTTGCTACCAAACTGATTGACCTATATATTTATTAATTATCTTGTACATCCGGAGAGGTACACAATAACAATATAATTATTTTTACTGTTATGGTCAACTTCGTGTCTTTCCAGCCACTTGTCGGTGAGTGAAGTGAAGACGTGTAAAGTAAATGTTTTTTCAACACAACTGATTCCGGATTCCGGATTCCTCTACAAGTCTCTCTTCTTCAAAGCTGGAAATATCCTCAATACTGAATGATAAAGCTCTGACTCCCCCAGAACTTAAAGGCACTATGGGCGTCGAATGCCGTAGAAAAGTTCCACGGAATACTTTACCATCAGTCCTTTATGATAGATACATTAGCAGCTTTACTGGGGATATGGTGTACCTACCTAGTATAGTTTGGTTTGGTTTGGTTCAGTTCGGTGAGGTATGATTGAAAAAAAAAATTGGCTGGTAGCCTACGCGAAGTACACATAAACATTTCATTTTGTTGGGTCACATGCACGCTTAAAATACATACTAAAACTAAAATACTGATGGGTAGCTGTATACATGTAGTAATTTCACTAGAATTTACCCAACCGAGTACCGATATTTAAATCCAGATTGTATCAGCCTTATAGACGTGCCGCACCACACCAAGACCAAGATGCCTTGGCAGAAGCCTGAAGGTGTAAAATGTGCTATACGCTGTTTTTGTCAAAGAGTGCAAAACGTTCTATTTACAACCTCGTGTGGACTAGGCAGGGCTTTAATTTTAAAGTGCAGTTGGCAGTTAGCTTTTTGTGCTGTAATAAAAGGTAGCGGGTTGGTTTGGAAAACATCAAAATGAGACAGCAGAGTTTTAAAAATGTGTAAAACATGAAAGCGACTTGTTTCCAAACTCAAAACGTGTCATAGGAATTTTCACAAAGTCCACGATTTTTCATTTTTTTAACAGATTTAATCTATTCGGAGTTGGCAAACTATGAAGTTGTTTAATGTATTTACAGTAAATTGTAACATTTTCAAAAAAGCTTAATTCTACAAATCACATTGTCAAAACGATCAAAACTAGAATTCAACATTTTTAAAAGGGTGTAAAACTAGAAATTAACACATTCAAAAACGTCAAAACTATAAATCAAAACTTTTTTAAAATGCCCAAAGTAGAATTTAACATTTTCAAATCGATCAAAACTAGAATTCAATACCTTCACGAAGGCTAAAACTAGTAATCACCATTTTGAAAAAGTGTAAATCTATAATATGTGTATTTCGAAAAGGTTAAAAAATAATCAATTCCATAAAGTCAAAGTCTTATTTGAGACCTCTTTAAATTGAACCAAAAGTATCAGTAAAGATGATGATAGCACATTTTGCATCTTGAGCACCTCTACCTATGCATAATACCCGTAATAGTTGTTGCTTCGTCATCTTCCTCTTGGTTCTCCACTGACGCCTGTACAGGAACAAGTTTTTGTGAGACGTGAAATGAGTCGTTCTCCCGTCTCTTTATTTATGTCCTCTAACCTCTTCTCTTCCTCGTCCTCTTCCTACATCGCCCGCAACTCTGCAATAATAATACTACCCGGTTCGGTTCGGCTGACTTACGGGAAACTGATTCAAGTTTCGAGTTTCCCATTACGTTCGTAGGACCCCCGATGCCATGTAATATTTCAACACAATCAAACTAGGTACATTTCACTAGTCAGTATAGGTAAATACGGTCCTGTGTACATAACAAAGACGATTTTTAAGGACAGTTGACGATGGCAGTAATACTTGTAGTTGTACCACTTGTACTTGGGAAATTCCAACCGTGTACTTGAAGGCCTAAAGTCGTAAGTCGTAGGTATGCAAAATATTTTGAGTCCTTGAACAGTAGAGCATGGCATCAGCAACGCATTGTCAATTGTTCTTGTTTTTTTTTCTTCTCTTGTTGATTGTACTACATCTGTATATTGGCAAGACGTAAAAAACGAAATGCAAAAAAAAACGTGATTAAATCGCATCACTGCCCAGTTTTATTACGAAATGTAGACACATTGTATCGTCTTGCGTAGTTATTATGCAGTTAACGCCCGCCTAAACAACTGCAGTCCCCACATACAATTAATTGGACGGAATTACGGAATGTGTTTTTATTTAGGCTTGAAATATTTGCTATCTTTTTACAGGCAAGCAAGCTCAAAGTCATAATCTCGAAGTAGAGCACCAGCACTAGCAATTGCAAAAGAAAGACGCTACTTAGGTATGTATTTATGAATGTATCAGTGTTTTTGCAGGTGTCACTACTACCGTATAATATTAATTTAAAAAATTAAGAAATCTATTTTTAACGGACATTTTTAGTACCTACATTTCCTTGTTTTACAAAAATTGTGGCTACTAATTAACAGTCTGCTTTGCCCCTTTGCTACTAGGGACTAGGAGTAGATAGGTAGTTAATATTAGCAGTTTATGATGCTTAAAGCAAAGCAACTTTAGAACTACCAAGATGTTTTACTTATTTTACTAGTTAGTCTATCTGACTAGTAGGAGCTACATAGTGTCAAGTACCTACTGCAAAGCGTGTCTGATGACGATGGTTGGTGTGGCAGTTAGTATGTCGTAAGTCTCTCAGTAAACAGTAAAGTCCATTAGACTTCCTACAGTAGTTGCTTGACTTATATTTCGATAACAATAAAATCAAGTAGTCTACGCTTCGTGGTAGGGTTGATGGTGCAGAGAAATATTCATAAAACTACCGAGGGACACGACAGCCGTCCCACGGATTCCAATCCACTAGAAGACCAAGACAAAAACACAATTACTAAATACTAGGCGAAATATATGTCGTAGTCCACGTGCCACTTTGGTCCCTGGCCCTGGTGCCTGTGGACTGGTCCAGAAGGGTCACCCGTTTTAGCCCAATGCAATAGGGCACACACACTCGCTCACACACTACTAATTTTTCGCAGTGTAATGGCATTTCTTTGATTTATTGCATGCCTACACTCTACCAAGAACCATCTGCATAGCATCATTTTGCGAGAAAGTGAATCCATTATTAATAGTTATAAACCACCTCATCATTATGATGAGTTCTGATCTCATCATATTATGATGAGGTCCATGTTTAGCCAATGTTAACCCCTTCGAAACTGAGAAACCATGGAAATAATACTTTACAAAGTCTTTAATAATATTTATTAACTTTTTCGGAAAAGTCAAAACTAGAAATTAACATTTTCAAAAGCATTAAAAACCAATAATGAGCACTTTCAGAAAGGTCAAAACTAGAAATTAATGTTTTCAGAAAGGTCAAAACTAGAAATTAAAGTTTTCAAAAACATCAAAAGTAATCGAAAATATTTTCAAAAAGCGTCAAAATGTGAAAGAAACGTTTTTCAAAAAGTGTCAAAACTAGGAACCGATATTTTTCACAAAGTGGCAAAACTAGAAATACTCAATTTTAAAAGGCTGTAAAAACTATAAATATAGTCGTTTTGAAAGGGTTAATTCCCTATCCTATGAAGAAATTCATCTGGATCCCATCTAGCTCCCATCATTACGATATACATTCTAACGCATCAAAATGATGCGATTATAACTGTTATAAATGGATACACTTTTTTATGATGCGATTAAGATGTGGTGATTTGGTAGAGTGTACGAACGGAAATTACAATTAATTGCAACGATGTATGCAAATCGAAAATGAATATTAGGAGCATTCACTTATTCCTGCACTATGTGGGACTGAAAGTGGGTGATCCCATGGACTGGTCCAAAAGCGCCAGGGTCCGAATCCCTCTTAGGCTACGACATAAAACTTTCATCACTATTTCAATTACATCTATGTGTTGAAGCAACTCCATCCTACACTATACACTTCTTCCAAGTTATTTTAAGATCTTTTTATTTGGCACTAGTGTGGAACGTATAGGTATGTAGCTGTGCACAAAGAATCGGAATGGAAGGCAAATGGCAGCTATCCAGGTGAAGTATATCTTTGTCATAGGAGAGTATAAAAAGTTTGATACTCCTCTGCGTCTGTATTTTGTATTATCATTATCAGTATGCATAGATCCATATAATATAGAGCATGCCATGTGTTTACTCATAGACTAAAGATCATCTGTGTACAGAAGTAACTACCAGCAACAGTTTCATGGAGAGCTGCAGTAAATTTCCGAAGTATAGCTAATTGCTTAATTTTTAGAATTTGGTAATCTGTTCATGAAGGCTCAATGCTATCGCATCATCATGGGATCCAAGTTTGACTATTCCACACCACATGGCATGATATAATTACACATCATTGAAGAAAAAAAAAGAAAAAAAAAGTAAGGTCGTATGTACGTAATTCGTAATTACACGTTGAAGTTGACACAGTAATGTTAATGTATGCCTGCCTACCTCACAGGAAATGAAACTATCCACGCCTCGTAGATCGCTTCGCACACAGCATTCTTCTCCAACTTAACTTCGCCGTGTACTTGACTTTGAATCCGTATTTTTTTTATTCTCATTTTGAGTGCTTCATAATGGCTCATTATTTTCAGCGGCAGGGAACACAGGGTACATACCTACATATATTATTTAAGTAGACCAGAAAAAGGAAGTTTGTTACAATGTAGTTTCTTAAAGTACATATATGTACTTACCGAATCGTAATAGTGTTTTGCCCGTTACTCGTTACAGATAGTCTTTTTGTGCATCGCCACACTGCCAGAAGGCTCAAAGTTCAAAATATTCTGTTTACATTTTTAATACAAGATGCTTAGCTAGCTTTGTTTAAAGTGACGATAGCACATTTTGCATTCTCTCTCATTAGCCTTCAGTGACGAGATTAAATTATTTTTATTACCCAAGGTAAGTGTGTAAAATATTGCCTACACCGCACCATGAGGGAATGACAAATGCCCGGACCACTTGCTTAGGTACATATTAAATAGTACATAGTATTGTTGCTGTAAATCATATCTTTTAATAGTTTATTAAATACATACAAGCTATAGGTCGTAAGTATAAACATAATTGTACTTTAGTATGTCATAAAATAATAATAATAATCAAGGCTTCTGTATGTACAGTGGTTCTGAATTCTGAATTGCATAGGGTAACGGATGATCTTGATAATGATAAGAAAAGTGATCATTTTAGTTTTTAGTGAACACGTACTATACACTACTGTAAAAGACTTTTGTTTACGAACAATTTAGTGCGTACTAGTTATAATAAACTTGAAGGCCCCTCGGTGTTTAATGTTATACCTGACCGAACGATTATGATTAGTATACCTCTAATTACGTACTTATGAATTAACTACAGAGAACGTTAAATTTACAAAATAATTTCAAATTAAACTACGGAACACTTTGGCACGAGTAAAAACATTAACATGTGTGTGTCTGTAGGCTAAACACGTCATACAATTAGGTGCAATACGAGTACAATCTGTGTAATTACACCTGCTGACCCTCCTCGTCATTAATTACTTAAATATGTCCATAGTTTTGAAATTTATCTGTATTAGGAACATAACATTATTGTCCACGTACACACATACATATAATAATATACTATGACTATAATTACGTTTACGTATACAAAGTTACTTTATGTAATAATATTACTATTTAAAAAATTCATCACTTAAATCTAGAAATCTGTAACTTGGTATGCTTATAGGTATATTATGTATGTACAAATCAGCTGCGCTTCGTCCTTCGTCTTCATCACAAAAACTGTTTAAATACCTAAATCCTCGTCACATACTAACATTATTATTACACTATTCACAAACAATTATAGGTACCTATGTACGACATGGTAGTAAATATATATTATAGGTAAAATGGCAATCGTATCCTAGAAAGATATGTTTCAGTATCCACAGATTAAGAATTGCTATTAAATAATAAGCCGAATATAAACAAAAGTTGAAGCTTACATTACAGGAAGATTTAATTTTATTCTAGTTAAAAGATTTATTTTTGACTGTTACAATTTTATAGAATAAGACTTGTCAGTGTCCGGCAGTGTGTCTCACTGTCTCCTGGTATTAAATATTAGCTATAAAAAAATCAATAACAAATTGGAAAATGAGTATCATTTTGTACGCATTGGAGCATTTAAAAGGCCATTTTAGATCTGCATGTGCGGGTGGGTGGGATAATGTATTCGTAATGGTAATGGTAATGTTAAAAACACGATTGAATAGTTTGATCTGATTTCCTAAAATCCATTTTTGAGAAGTAGTAAAGAAACGTTACTGTACTGAAGTCATACAGAGTACCTACAGTTAGGGATAAAAATGGCAATGCATTCATAGGAATAGGAACATAATATAAAGGAAGTTCACTTGGATCTGACAGGCTGACAGGAAAAACATTGTTCACTCTCCTAAAGCGTACATTAGCATTACATCCAGTCAATTATATTCATCTTTCAGCTCTCATTCAGTACCAAAGTAGCCACGTAATTAATTATGAAATACAAACTACAGAAAGCGGCATGTAATTACAGATACAGACATGGATTGGAATTGGAGTTGGAAATGTTAGAGACTGATTGGCTCGCTTGTACCTACTTATACATATGTGAATACAACTACGCATATATATATATATTAATTTGCAGTTACCATTTTCTATTTCCATTTGATTCATTAAAATTGGTTCGTCTCTAATTACCAATTTATACCACAATTGCATCACAATCGGTGAATCAGGATGAATGAGTAGAGTCCAAACAATAGTAATTAAGCTCATTCAAAGCCACAAATTCATCATCCACTGAGCGACCTCATCGGCATAATATTAACCACGCTCCATTTTTAACTTCCCATCCCATTGTCGATGTAAGAGTCAACTTATTGTGTTGCCAATTGAGTTTTTGAATTTCGATTTAGCTGGCTGATTAGGAAATGAGTAGCTCAAAAGTCAAAAGTCACTTGCTGTTGCAGGTACATGGATAGTTTTGATGTGTACTTCTTGTTGGCCATTGAATTGTGGGCAGATTGTATAGTAGACGAAGAAAAAATTAAAATTGGTTAAAAATGTACTGAATTACCAAACATGTATTAATTTTCATTTCACTCGACAGTTTTTTTTATGAACACACACACACACAAAATACAATAATAACAAACAACAACCATCATCACAATCACAATGCTGAATGCTGAATAAGAAATTGAAATGTGAAAGTCTTTGGTACATCTTACAAATGATCTCAATCAAAGGCAAACTATAATGAATGTATCTACAGATACGTATAGCCTCACAGATTTAAAGGTTCCATGAACAGACGATGACAGAGCTTGGCAGTACTAATAATAATTACGTTACTATTATTACCCATCGGATGCACAGATATCCTCTGCTGCTTTGTTCTATCCATCCACTTTGTCCAGCTTAAGTGACGTCGACGGAATGAGATAATTACGGTGGCAGATTCATGTGAGTACTACTACTGCTCTTTGGTATATTTGAAGCTTGATTTGAGCCCCCTTCCACGAAAAGATACGTGGACACTCCTGGTAACTCTCTGACACACTGTCCTTGTCCTTTTTCAACATCACTCACATTATTCGCATTCTCTACATCTCCATTGTTAACTTTACGCAGTGGCTTTAACTCGAAGCTGTCACTGGAACCCGTCACTTTTATTTTCACTTGAGAACCACCACCAACACCTTCACTTTGATTTTGACTTTCACTCCCAATTCGTACAATTTTTGGATTTGAACTGGTAACAATGGCAGTGGTGTCTTCTTCGTCTTCGGAGCTGGAACAGGAACTGTCGATATTTCGTAGATTTATTGAAGATGAATTCAGATTTCCTTTGAGCACAGAGCTAGGAGTAGGGTTGCTTTCCGGGTTGGGAGATGATGAAGATGAAGCTGGGAATGCGTTCGCGTTAGCTGCCTTGTTGAGTGGAACTCCACTTCCGTCTTTTTCTGACTTGCTTTCCTTTCCTTTTAAGACTTTGGAGTCTTTCGTCTTGGCGGGTCGGAAATTCATTTTCTAAGAAATACATTTTAGACAGAGATCATTAAGTGTTGAGATAAGTTTTAAGTTCGGATTTTTAGGAAAGTTCCAAATTCATTCTGACACAACGTAGACTGACCTGGGAGGTACAAAGATAACGGAAGAGCCAAGGTTCGGGGAAAGGCACGTCATAAATGCTGTCTCTTAGCAACGACACATAAGGGATTGGCCACTCTGAAGTTCCGTCATCGGACTGCTCACCATCCACAGCGACGCCCCGGACAATTATTGTTGACACACATCCCAGAACTAAACAACCAGCAGCTCCTATTATTGTTGTGGCCCAGTCACTGACATTCGGAGTTCCTGGAATTACATATAGAGCATCGGTATTAACCTATTCGCAACAGGGAACCCATAGAAAGAATGGTTTACAAAAGTACTTTTCCCAGATTAACTTTTTCCAAAACGATAAAACTAGATATTTGTATTTATACAAATATTAAACGCATTCAAAACCAGTAACTAAGACTTTCAAAAAGGTCAAAATTATAAATGAGCATTTTCAAAAAGTATAAAACAAGATATAGTAACGTTTCGAAAAGGTTGTGCATTTTGTTATCTTTCGTACACGCATATTAGAAAAACCAAATACGTTTTTACGATTACAAAATCATCAAATGTTAAAAAATGACAGCAAGCGTTATGATGAAGCAGTTCATTATCAAATATATGTAGATGCAGGGTCAAAGTTGTACGAGTAAATCCACCATTGAAATCACTGCTTGTATTTGTAAACTATCAATCAAAGCAAACTTCAACTAAACGCATGATATAATTATTTTTACCGACCGTGCGGCTTTTACTAAATGAATGACATGTGTCAAGATAATATGTCTTTCAACAAATCTACAGTACACAGCGATAAATAATCAAAATCAAATAATAAAAGAAAGACTATGTACATGTACCTAGTTGTTTGTGTAAAGATTGAAAATAAAATATTACCCAATTGTTCATCGTAGATCATCCAAAGACCTCTCCAGGCAAACACACAGCCAAAAAAGCCAACGAAAGTGACCGTATTGGCAACAATGAGATGCGAGAATCCTTGAAGGTTCTCCATGGATTTGTGAATGTATGGCTGGCAAATAAATAGGAGCAGCACCACCAAATAGCCAAAGCACTGCACAAAAGGAAATCAAAACCAACCCACACCAAGTATAGAATGTTTTACATGGTCTCATACATTCTAAGATCGATCATTATTATAGTAAGCATAATTAATCATCCATCCAATGTAATCTTTGACTTGCCATTTTAGGATTTAGGGGGTAGCCATACGAAATACATATTTATAAAATATTTTTCCATACAAACTGCATTTATGATAAACTGCATAATTTTTTGAACATTTATCGACAACTAATAAAAAAACATAATGTTAAAACTAATGAGCGAAATAAGTACTATACATGAATGACCCATAATTACTAAATGTTACAAACCAAATAAATATGCAAATGTAATTACTGACATCACATCCATATTGATAGTGAGATACAGACGCATAAGTTTGTGTACCATTTGCATCGGCAAACCTAAGACTTGCTGTAACAAGCTATCAACTGTTTCGAAAAAAAAATGTTGACGGTCGCCTATTGACCTGCCAACTGTTATGTAAGTGAACATAGGTACAACTTAACCGATATATCAGCAATAAAATAAATCAAGACGAGGCAAGAAAGAACGTGGCCGATACTTGATAATGAAATGACAGAGATGCTGAGTTACATTAATAGATTGAGTAAAAAAAGGGATCCTCAATTAATTTACGACTCGCCAAGTAATACAAAATTATCAATGCTAATTATTGCTGCATTCTTTGTTTTTTTTTACTGTTGATGGCACTTACCAAGGAGGCGAGGGCCGACAGCATCGCATCATCGGGGAAGACGTACAAATCCGCCAGCTCCCACAATCCTCTCCAGCAGGACACGATCAACGAGGCTGTCACAAATACTGAGACAATGCAATCCATAAAATATCTAAATTTGAATTTCGGCTGAAAAAATGTTTCAAAATATTTCAAAACAATTAACTGTTTGCAGTATTCATGACCCTGACGAATGCTCACGAAAACTATTAGTGGTAGGTAATCCGGCTTCGGAAATCCAAAGAGAGTAAAAATGGAATTTAATTTAAGAGTTCAAACCTTGGTATGGTATCGAAGTGGACAGTCATGGATGGCATAAGCCTCATCCACGGCCACGTACAACGGTGGAGCCAGAACATTGCAGAAAGTTTTGAGAGC
>JAQFZC010004727.1:0-15499 GCA_034695205.1 Dicyrtoma fusca | reverse complement strand
CATTGCCGAAAAAGGGGCCTTCCAATTACAACTTCAGAGTAAATCAATCTGGGTATTCGTTTGTACGTATTTTTTTTTAAACTTTATTTTTTTGTTTTGCACACTTTGGAATCATCAAATTCTTTTTCAGTTTGCTTTATTGTAGAGCCACTTAGTCCATAATGTATTGGTTTCCAATGACGGACCTATAACTACAAGAAGAAGGAAAATACTAAGCACTACGTGCACTACCTTTTCGAAACGTAATACACTTGGTTTTGAATGTTTTTGAAAATGGTAATTTATTGTTTTTTGACCTTTCGAAAGTGTCATTTACTAGTTTTGACCGTTTTGAAAAAGTGTCATTTACTAGTTTTGACCGTTTTGAAAAAGTTTTATTTATTAGTTTTGACCGTTTTGGAAAAGTGCAATTTACTAGTTTTGACAGTTTTGAAGAAGTGCTATTTACTCGATTTGACAGTTTTGAAAAAGTGCCATTTACTAGTTTTGACCGTTTTGAAAAAGTTATCTATAGAATTAAACACTTTTGTAAAGCATTCTTTCCATGGTTCCCCAGTTTTTAGTAGGCTAAGCGTTGTGTTGATTTGAAAAAAAACTAATATGATCTTTGAATATTTTTAAAAACTGTAAAAAGTATTTACACTTTTTGAAAGTGCAAATCTAACAGTTTTGCCCTTTTTGAAAATCCATGTTATTTTGAAATTCTTACCTCAGCTCAAAGTCCTATCACACGTCATATTGGAAGAGCCCAAAGCCTAGACGAAGATCATTGAAGAGACAAGACAGGACATGACATAGGTATGTATGTAGGGGAGATTTGAACTTGGAAGGGAAGATGTGTAGCTAATGCTGAGCTCCATGCCGTAGAGAAAAGTTGAGGATACCCTAATCTTGTTTTATCTAAAGAAAATGTAGTTGTTGCTTACATCTGTGAGACAACTGATAGAGAGACTCGAGAAGACGAGACGTAAAGTATTTAAGTCCAAGTCCCAGCCAAGCATTTAAGGAAACAAGTCAAAGTACCTCTCTCTATATACATAGGTAATAATACATACATATAACTATATCTATACCTATATATCAATGTATTTACAAAACTTCTGTAATGTATACTTTCTGTACAGACAGAGTCTTTATGCAGTTGACTCTCTTTGTCAAAGCCGAAGCTTAAAGCCCCTCCAATGCCCAAGCCTATGCAGCTATGGTATGGCCTGGGCTGAAAGTAAGGAAGAGCTTTATATTCTGATTCTACCTACTGCTTTCAGTCTTTCATTCAGACCGGATTCGCGACCTTGCCAATGTCATTCTAAGAGTTGTGTGTGTGTGTGTGTGTAGATTTAATGTGTGAGTGAGTGAGAGACATATTATACGGAGACATAGAGATTTAAGGGGAGACAAAAAAAAATGAACAACTCGTCCACCATCAGCAGCAGCAACATCTCGTCAGTCTTCTCTCTGTCTCTCTTAGCCTCATCCCTGTCCTCTCTCCCTGTCCTACACAGTATATATACTGTCTACATTTGTCTGCATCTTGGAGAAAAAAAACAGAAATAATAAAAAAAATAATATAAAAAAATTACAATCTAAAAGACAGAAAAGACAAAAAGAAGTTAAAGAAGAAGCTCAGGCTCTTTCCACCTACTTTCATAATTATCGCATTAGAGACGTGTCACCAAGACCAGCACCAAAACCCTAAAAGATCCCCAAGCCAACCAGCATATAAGCTACGACCCACCATGAGCCATTAGCCCATCTCGTCTCCGTGTCTCTCATAACTTGTACGTGTAACTTGTCTTTCCTGCTCTTGCCTGACGTTTATTCTTTTAGCTAGCTACTAATTCAACTAATTCTCTCCTGAACACTTAACAGCTTAACTTTAACTTTAGCTTCAACCTTTAACTTTACCATTAAATCACACTGCTTCCTTTTAAACTGGGATACATATATAGACCAGATGGAGGTTCCTACGTTGCCTCTATAGGCATAGGAGTTCATTGGGTTCAAAGGACAGATTAATCCCGGGATTTGAAATTTGTAAATTCAAAACAATGCCAGAAATTCTAGCATTACAAATCAACTCAATAAAGTAGCAAGGGCTAGACTCCGTACCAGGATGGATTAAGCAATTCAACCACTACTTACAGGTGACTGTATTATAACTCTGGGCACATTTATGCATTTGGTTGCAATTGGATTTAGACATTTACAAAGATTGGCACAGTGACTTTGGGGCCATGCATACATTACCTCCTTCCCTTAGAACTCCAGCAAGTCTTTCTAAAAAGATCAGGCACATCAAAATTAACGGTTTAAGATGAACTTAAATGAGAAAAATTGCTATTTTTGAAAAATAATGCTTAACTTTGCTTTGGCTTTAACTTTTTCAAACCTATCATTGTCAAAAATTTGATTCTAGATTGAATTCTTCAGTGACGTAGTATTGGCGAGGTTCCTTGGGTGCTGGGAAGATGAGAACAATACAAAATGAACATGATGGCTTTGAATGCCGAGAGTGTGTGTGTGGAGTAATGAATCTCCCAAGCTGTTGTTGTAGCTGTCCATAGCATTATCGTCCGCTCATTGTCTTTGCTTGAGCTGGTCCTGTCCCGTCCGCGTAGTGTGTGTGTGTGTGTGTGTGTGAGTAAACAATAAAATTATATTCAAAGTAATGTGACAGTCACAGAAGAAATAATAAATGAAGCATGAATCTGTACAAGTTATATGAGCTTCATTCATTAATCTTAAGTAGTTGTTTTTTTCGACTTCTTAAAGCTGTCAATTATGTTCTGTGTCCCTCCACATTGCTTATTCATGCTCAGGTATCTTTGTGTATGATTGTGATTGTATTTATGTGTAGTGAAGATGCTGGCCCAGGAAATGAGGCTATGAATATGCATGTGTCTAATCTTTCAAAATCTAATACACCTCAGAGAGAGAGAGACGCTATAATTTCATAATTACAACAAAAAGGTAGAAAATCCACAAGTTAGTGCCTCCAACTGATTTTTAATTTCCAAGGAAATCTACTTTTATATATTTAATTAAAATTTACAAGTATTATGAATGATTAGTGTCATTTATTCCATTTAAAATGTAAATACTCGACTTGGACATGGAATTGGAATTGGAAATTTCAATGGATTTACTTGCCACTACATGTGTACATCTGGCACTGGGCTCCTGAGGGAATTATAATAATTTTTAATTAATAGGTAAAAAGAGGTACAAAAGTAATTTAATTAATGTGCTCAAACCTTACGACGGTAGTCCAATGCAATGCAATGCCATACTGCTGCCTACTAGACTAGTAGACGACTGGACTAGAAAACTTTATTAGAAAGACTTTTGCAATGTACATATTATGTGCCTAACTTTTGCTTTTGTCTGTTAATGTGCTTATTATGTGTTGACTTTGCTCATGTTTTATTGCACTACTGTTTCCTTTTTCTCTCTTTGGTAAATTATAATTAATAACTTATCATCATATTCATACATAAAAATATTAGCACTCACCTCAGATAGCTAATACCGTAAAGGGCCGGTTAATAGCTTATTAGCTCCCCTCAAAACTACAAAAAATGGATCTTTGCACTCCCATCATTTACGGTAGCCAAAGGACGAAAAGAGTTGATATAAACAAATTTACAATAAAAATAATTTACATAAACATGTTAAGTTAATCAAAGGAATTTAAAAAAAAAATGAAAATGACTCTGTGTCCAACACATAAATGGGCACATTTGCCATTTTCTCCGTCCACATTTTAATAGTTTTGATTTTATGTTCCACTCGCACTGCACTATAGTGTTGTGTGTCACCCATTCAAAATTCACAGTGCACAGAATAGCAGAATAGAGAAGTACGTGGAGTATTATTGACTTTGACTTTGACTTGACTACTAAAACATCCATTTCAGATTCAGAGACCCTGTCTGCCATGCTATACTATAGATATATAGGTAGCTATATACATATAGAAGTGAGGAATGTGCTTTTGATATGCTCTGCTTTATAACTTACTAGTCACCTGCCTTGTGAATAGTATGCAGCTATTCCGTGTGAGTGTGAGCAACTATCCGATGCCGATTACAGTTGGATTTCCAGTTAAATTTTAGCAATATAAATTCTTTCATTGTGACTCGATCAAAAGGTGTGTGTGTGCCTATGTGTGCATATGTGCAATGAAATGTGAAATGACGCTCAGGAATCCGGCTACATGCTTATGTTCTGAATCACCGTACTTTATTTAATTGCAAATTCACATGTACATTTTCTACAATGTGCATTTAGCGTGAAAAAAAAATATTTGCCTACAAAAGAACTCTTCTTCATTGTTGCCATGTTTTTTACCTATGTATACGCAATGGAATGGCTTACCTAGGTACATACATATGTACTTACCTCCAATGCTTCAGATCCTTTTTACAGTACAAGTTTCTGGCGTCATAAACACTATCAGCATACTTATCTAGTGTTTGTGACAAGAATTTTACAAAATTACGTAATTCCATCTCAATGTACAATAATTTGTTTGAAATTTTTGTCTACGAGCAAAGTCTACAGAATTTTGTGTAATAGGTAATAAGTATGTACTCCTTTTTTATTATAACGATATAATTGTGGCATATGGCATAGGTAGTACCTACTATTTACTATAACACTCCACTATACTATATACTGGCACGTCGAGCGTTCAGTGCAATGATGATAGGTAGTGAATTCCACTCAGTAATTGAGCTTCAATGATTCTGATTACACAGGGAAAAAAGAGTGATGATTCACATTGCAACTTCATTAATTGATTCATGGTACATAACAAGGAATAATCGTAGACATATACAAAAAATAAATGAGTGAGTTTAATGTTATTAGAAATGCCGTACATTCCATAATTGTCTACCTTTTAAAAATGTTTCACAACACATTTGTGTGTGTGTGTGTTTAATTTTAAGAATGCTAGATTCTACATGTAATTTGAAGATAAAAATGAAACCTGAGGAAAATGTTTAAATAAAAATTGACGACAATTTTTATTGCGCGCTACTTATTGAAAGACAAACGTAGAATTAGTTGACCCATTAAAAGACGGCAGGCAACCTGACTGTCAACCACAAAAATGTGTATATAGGCATTCCTATACCTGTAGACTGTAGACTGTTAACTGTACAAATAAATGTAGACACTTCCACATTCCAGTGGCTTTAAAATCGAAATTGGAATTTAAGTTATTTTTGTTGGTAAAATAGTTTTGAAAAGGTAAAGAGAAATTTGGGTAGTCATCATCATGTTTTTCGTGCAGGCAGAGACATGAACTGCTTCTTTCCATGCTCTACTTATTGGAATAAATGAAAGCACGGACGGACGGAGAGTGGGATCCGTTGGATCGTTCATCGCTCAATCGTTCCTTGGTTGGATGAATGAATGAATGAGTGATGATGGTGAAGGCGAAGGAACTACATAAATTGTGTGTGTGTGTGTGTGCTCTATGAATACTTAGTAGGTACCTACCTGTCCGTACTTTACACTTCCACCTGACACATTGTTACACTTACATATTATTATGGCATTAATTGGATGCAGATGCTTTTATTAAATCAAATCCTATCATGCTCCCTCGTTAATTAATAATTAAATTGCCTCAACTTATTTATATTTCCTTCTGGTACTAAATACCTCCTGGCTCACGATCTGGTTTCCCATAGCGTTTTCAGTGGCATGGCGTGGGTAAATACCGTACTAAATAGTGCTCATTCAAAGAATTTGGCAAAATCCATATTTTATCCGTTTAAAGGGCGATTTTCCTGGGCATTGCACTTGTTTCTTGTTTGTAACTATCAGCGTATCGGAACATTGTCATTTCCTGCATCTTCAGTGCTAAGATATATAGGTACTCTGCCCTGCCTTATAATTACATCTCCGCCACTACAGATAGCGGCTGAGCCATCTTCCAATATTTGAGACCTGTTGATAGAAAATCCTTTTAAAAGCCAAGTGTACATCATTATAGATCAGGTCTAGGTGAAAATGACTGTGGTGTGAACTAAATGATATGAATCAAGAGAGAGAGAGAGAGAGAGAGAGAGAAAGAAAAGGCACGTTACAATTATGTGGCTTGAACAACAAAAAATGTTCATCTATGATTATTGAATAAATGACCCCAATTTTAGTTTAGTTTAGAAGCATATAGCAAAACCAAAGTAATGTGTAAAAACTGCAACAAAAGCCTTCGTCTACCATAGCATAACATAGGAATACCAGACCAGGTCTCATGAATACAAATACGACTGTGAAGCACACACACTCTTGCTCACATCCCCATCTCCATCCCATCCACTAATAAGTGAGTCAGTCAGTGAACTGCAGATAGAGGAAACCAACTGAAAAACTAGCCAAGCTGAACATACACACACATAGATTAGCACAAGACGATCAAGAAAAGACAGACCATATGAGCCCTGCCAAAATCCTTCCCAATAATGCCATGCCATTATAGGAATTGGAATTGTGTTGTACGGAAGTCATTTAAATTGTAGATGGGCTCTTACCTCCCTGTACGCTGTACGCCAAGGGTTTTCAAAATGAGTTCAAATTTCCAAGAAAATCATGGAAAAGCATTAGGGCATATCTGTAAAAATGTCAAGCCGAAGATCGGACATGTATAATTGAAGTTTTTGAGCATGTTAGATGACATGTAATGTAGTAATACGGATAGACATTTCTTTCCATCTGTAACGACCACCGTTTTGAACTAAAAACCAGAACATCCAGCTAGAGCCTTTTTCTTGTTCACACTGAGACATTTGAACAACTACCTACTACAACTCAAACTTTAAAGAGCAAAAAATAAAATACCTGCCAATGTACATGCTACACCAGAGCAGAGCAGAGCAAGGAAATTCGAGTCAAGCCAGCGATAAAAGCAAGTCTTAGTGTACTGTACGTAGTACGTCACTGTCCATACCAAATACCAGATTCCAAACTGACTCTGTGCTTACGATTAAATCCATAGCTATAAGATCCTATAGTGTATACGTAGGTACAGTAGTTAGCCGTTGTTGCCCTATCTCATGGTTTGATTTAGTCTGGCTTCATTCCTTGGTCCTTTTGTATACACACTTTACGGATGTTCAACTTCAAATTTTAATGCACTTATTAAAGAACGTGCTTCCCAGAATTTCTGCAATTCAAATTCCAAAATCATTTTACGTACCAGTAGACCAGTACTAGTCACTATAGTACCTATAGCCTATAGCTCCATGCACTCCAATATAAAACAGGAAAAGAGCTATAGCTAAAGGAATGTGCTGTGGAAAGATCGAAAGATGCTATCTGCACTGCAATTGCACTGCAGCAGCAGTCAGAAACAAATGAAGAGAATGTGCCTTGTGTACATATGTATCCCTGTGATTCACCTAACACCCAAGTGAATGCGTGGCTAGCGAGCAAATATGAAAAATCAAATTCCAACATTTATGCACACATTTGGATTGGTATTTGTTTCCCTCTGAAAAATATTTACGAGGAGCTTTTAAATCGGAAAAGTTTGAAAGTCTAAGTGACCACCAAGTCCACGTTCTTCAAACCCAAATTCCATCCTAGAAACAAACAAAAAAAAATAAAAACTTTTCCTATTAAGACGTTCCTACAAGTTGCTCGCTCGCTCACTCACTCTCTTTCTTTTGGCTATATTAGGGTTACCGGAATGAAATGGTTTCATAATAATCTAGGATGAAAATCTAATCCGGATCTGTTCTGTATCCTATGCCTGCAAGACAGTGTAGTAGACAATGACTTTGAACGGTATTTGTACTAGTAGACGAGTTCCTATACTCTTCTTTGGATCATTCATTAGTGGACTGGTGTGTCAGTCTCATTTTCCTCTAACTAGTGAGCATTATGCATATAGGTATATATATATACATCAGTAGTAGTGGAATGAAATTTATTCCGGTTCAACCAACGACCAAGACCAATAGCTCGAGCAAACAAGTGCCCAAGTAAGTAAGTAAGCAAGCAAGCCAGTAAACCCAACGACCAACTAATCATCATCATGATAATGTATGCATATTATAATTATTACTCTGATACTCTCATAAAACGTCGGCATCGCGGGCTCATTGATATTGAAGATATCTCAATGTAGTTTATTGTAATTTTTTTTCCCCCTGCCCCTCATTAGTAGGCAGTTACATGTGGTGTGTGCAGAGTTTTTTTTTTCTGGTATCTTACGATTAGCTTCAATTAATTCCAGTAGTTCAGGATTTTTACTCACCTCCATAAAATATTTATGTACTCTGTAACCTTATAGCCTATACCTACATACATACATAAACGCTCCTACCTACAATGCAATGGAATGGACTGTTTATACATAGTAGGTCTGTAATGCTTCAGAGATTGAACATTAGTCCAAATCCAAGCAAGGCACTACCCTATGAATACATATGTACGACTGGTGGGATAAAGGAGATGCTAGCTGGTATAATTATAATTATCTGTATTAGTATTTCATGTGGCAATCCAGCAAGTACAGTAGTTTCAGTAGCAAATAGCAACACACAAAGCCACACAAAACTCCATGCTTTCCTTTCAATTTGATTCAAACGTCATGATTATTTATTTACTTATCAGGTGTATAATTACCGTTACTGTTTTTATAGCCTTTTTTCCCCTCTGGTTCTGTGTGTGTGTGTTTATGTATCCATAGATATACAATGAAATGTAATTAATACACACACAAAAACACTAATTATTGTCAATTGTACTGGACTCACCAGCTCGTATTTTATTCGTATTCGTCTTCAAAGGCTGGCGCATTCTGCGCTCCTATATTTATTATTTATTTTATGACACTACTATCTATTATACTCGGTATTCAAAATTTACCCATGCCGTATTTCAACATTTTAACATTTCTACAAACCCATGTCAAGAATTTTCATTTAAATAAACAGAAAAAGAAGAAGATGGGTAGTAAATTCTTCTGGAAATAAAGAAAGACGAGAGTGAGTGTGAATAAAGGGATGTTTCTGCGTCAACGATATTAAAAGTTTTTTTTTTTTTGGCGTGAACAACTTAACGTGGTCAGGTCATTGAATTGAATTGGTTTGGTTTGCTATCAAGTCTACCATCTCAGCAGCCCCATCCCAGTGCCCAGTACAAATGTAACGTTGCATAGGCAGGTATGTAGTTGGTATATTTACAGAGTAAAAAGGACGAGGCACACCATTGTCACGTTTTCAAATAATGCTCTTCAATTAGTAAATTCGTAAATTGTAAAACCGACTACAAGGTTTGGAGATATATGTATATAGCTGTGACTATAGCATAGCAGTCAAATACCTAATATAGGTGGGTACAGGTATGTGCTGAACATACCTAATATTAAATGATTCTCGAAATCACGTTGAAATGAAAGCCCAATCCAATTCCAAAGCCAAAGCCAAAGCCAAGTTTTCATTCCAAGTTTGAGTCGTTGAGCCTATATGTACCTGCCTGCCTTCGTAGTACGTACAGTACCTTGTAGAAATGCAATGAGAAATGTTGTTAATGTTACTCTTGTCGTGTTGTTGTTGTTTATTAAAAGTAGAGATGTAAGTTTCACTTGTTGTTGGGCTTGAGAAGTTTGGGAGTTGTAGCTTCTCTGCTGAGGCTGGAATTGAAGTTGCACTTCAGTATTAGTTATCATCATTACAGGTGGTAATGTTATAATAAATTAGCAAATATTACGTCATTTCGAGAAAGATGATCATGATAAAATTTCATTTGTCTGGGGATGTACCTCCGCTGCCTTATCGCTGTCCTTATCGCTTTAGTTTCAGTTACATAGCGTGGGCTGGAACCTCGCACAAACTACAACATCAAATAATTACAAAAAATAGCATTGGATTTTTACAATTTTGGAAGCTTGAGTTTGTTTTATAGTTGAATTACAAATGCATCGGCAATGTTTTTGAAACCCAAATGCAGGTGAGGTATTTGACTTCACATTTGAAAGGCCCCTTCAACTACTGTACAGTAGTTGTATTACAGTTGGTATTTTAACAAGACAGTAGTAGTACAGTTTGTGTGTATGTACCTACCTGTCTCTGTCCGACAGTCCAAAGTCTTTGAATTCAAAAAGTGAGTGAGCGAGAGAGAGAGAGAGAGAGAGAGAGAGAGAGAGAGAAAGGGTTTTCCACAGTTTGTGTGTAATGACTATTTACTTTGGTGTTTGAATGTTATCACTGTATTAGCACTAGCACTAATTACTTTTAAACTCTTAAAGGGGTTGGTCAGAGGAACACGTTAGCGCAATAAAGAATGAAAACATTCTTGCTTTTTTTTCCCCACTCCTTGCTGGGCTGTTTGTACTTGGACACTTTGCACTGTACACACACACACACACACAAACTAACTAAAAGCAAAAGCCCAGCCAGCCAGAGCATCATCGCTATCGCGATGCACAGTCACGGTAGTCCACTTTAACGTTACGCATATATCTGTAATCTGTAGAATAGTACCTACATGCATATAGGCTCATCCATCCCACAGACAGACATCTTCAAGTGATAAATTCTTTGAGGATGATAACAAATTCTTTGGACCATCCGTAACAGAACAGATTGGAGATATGTATGCACGTCCATCTATGTACGAGTAAAGTCCAAAGGAGGAATTCCCATCCCCATTTAAATTCCAATTTCAATTTCCAAACTAATTCCAAGTCAGTAACACACTACCTCAAAATCCCTGCTAAGTGTTGGTGTGAACGGGCAGTGTAATTATAAAGTGTACTATTTCTGTAGGTGTGTAGTAGTAGTCGTCGTAGTCTGAATTCACACAGTAGTTCAGAGTTCAAAGATCGAATGATCAGCGATCTGTACATTATAATTATTAGATGTATTGGTAGGTCAGTTGATGAGTCTGACTCGTGAGCTCTGTTAACACAGAGGCTTGCATTCAAAGTGCTGAAAAAAATGGGCTTGAGTAAAACCCATAATAACAGTACTCGTGTGTGTGTATAAAGAGTATACAGCTGTATGGAGCTGAATCAAAACTTGTACTTCCCATGAAAGTGATTTAGATGTGTAGATAATGATAATTACAAATAAAAACACGTAGATTAGTAAGTGCCTAGGTAGCTATGCATATAACTTTCATTAAATACTTGATTATACCATAAATTAAAAGTGTGCTCACAATTAATATTATTACATTGTGTCTATGTTTTACTTGTTTTTATTCATTTTTTTCGAGGAGCTGGGAGAGGAAAATTCAAAGAATCGTAAAAGGAACATAAATTTTATTTTAATGCTTCAAAGGTGTAAAGTAAAGTGTGTCTTATTCCTTACATTAATTTTCCCGCACGGAGCTACATAAATACAGGCAAGAAGAGGCGCCCGTCCTATGGGCGGGTTGAATTGACAATGTTTCAAGTAGGACAAAAATAAATGTTGAAGTCTGTATGAAATGATGCCAGGCATATTACAACAAAATTTTTAAAAAAATTCGTTTTTGTAACGCTTAGATACTTTCTTGTGTTTTAGCTGACTATTTATTCAATAAACATTCTCCAGTTTAACCTTTTCGAAAAGGTAATATTTCCTGGTTTACGTGCTTTTAAAATAGGTTATTTACAGTTTTGACCTCTTTTAAAATGTTAATTTCAAGTTTTGAACTTTTTAAAAGTTTTAATTTCTAGTTTTGATCTTTTTAAAAGTGTTAATTTCTAGTTTTGATCTTTTTAAAAGTGTTAATTTCTAGTTTTGACCTTTTTGAAAGTGTTAATTTCTAGTTTTGACCTTTTTAAAAGTGCTAATCTCTACTTTTGACTTTTTTAAAAGTGTTCGTTACTAGTTTTGAATGCTTTTGAAAAAGTTAGCGTCTTGTTTTTGTGTTTTCACCGTTTTGATAACTTCAGTTTCTAGTTTTGACCTTTTTGAAAATGATAGTTACTAGTTTTGAATATTTTTGTAAAGGTTAATTTCTTGTTTTGGCTTTTTTTTTTCTGGTAGGATGTATGTTCTTTATTAATTGTCAAATTATTATTTTACATTAAATTGATAATATTAGTATTGCCAATGTTGTTTTGGCTTTTTTGAAAAAGATAATTTGTAGAATAAACATTTTTATAAAGCATTCTTTCCATAGTTTCCCAGGTCCAAAGTGGACACCAAGTAATTTTATGTTAAGTAAAGACACTAATAAAATTAACCCTGAATTGAGTTACTGACACTTTTTCTGAATTAATTCAAATTGTATGTGCTTTAAAATGCATAAATGTTAAAACAAAGGCAACAGCTGTCTTTAAGGGCATGACACCACAAAAAAGCAATATGTGAATTTTATTATAATGATGGTGATGATAATATGAGCAAGCAAATTAATTTTGGTGAAAATAATGGTGATGGCAAATGGGTAAGGTGAGTCCGTAGTAGTCAATAGTCGGTAGCACGGGAGAGCCACACTCACCTGTAGGTCATAGGGTTGCCATTTTGATTGCATACTGAATTATGTATAGGGAATTACGTAGATGAATGGATTTGAAATTTGAGGTTTTAAAGTCTCTATAAAGAAATCAGAGGCCGTAGAAATGCCATAATGCCATTCCCATTGATTTGCTTGAATGAGTGTACGTACAGACGTAAAGTCGTCTGCAGAGGGCAAAGCTTCACAAAGCATTAGCATTGCACAAAAATTTGGATAGAGATAAACTTGACTTGTTCCTTTTCCCACCGCAGCTCAGCAATAAACCATTATTTGCAATTATGATTATCACCATCACACTATTGTTACTATTTTGTTATTATACCTCATTAAAATACGATTGGGAATTACATGATAAAATTATCTCATAATAATTATCAATAACTTGGCAAAAGTCTTACGATTAGATTAAAGGCTACCTTGGTATTTCCCTCCTTGCCCTGTTTGCTTGTTGTAATTATTACCACGATTAGGATATGCCGATACGATAACTTTATTCCGATGCGATGCGATGGCATGATTTCCTTTTGATTTGCTTTTCCTATTATTTGATTTCAGACAAAAGCAAAGGCCAGAAATGTCTTGGTTTTCCCGTTCTCATTTTTTTTTTGACATCAAACTATGATTGTAGGTAGAGATACTAGCAGCAGAGTGCATCCTGCTATAGGCAATGTAGGCAATGACCTATACCAAAAATTTCCATCTTGATTTTTCATACAGAATAACAAAATAACTTTTCAGACTTTTGTCTCCGTCTTTAAAGCAGTACTTTTGAAATGGGATCGAAATCAAAATACACATCTTGTTCACATCGATCTTGTTCTTCTGTAATGCATTATTTTCAAGTTGAAGGTTTTTGAACATTTTCCTTTGAAAATGCCCTTGCTAATACACCGCAGCGCAGCTTAGCTTCACAACACCTGCAACCTGCAACAATTTTGACAAGGAAATAAAATGTTTTGTCTGTACTTTTAAGGAGATGTTTTAGGCTAAGTACAGTGTGTCCGCAGAGTAATTCCCCTTGTGCATTCAAAAGTTAGCAATAATTGCATAGGCAGTACACTACATTATCGCAGTTTGTATCACCAAAATTCCCAAATTTCCATTATGGCAAATCCAATGTGCACTTTGATTTTATTTTGTATTTTGTAGAAATGCATATACTGTACTGTACCTATCTATCTATATATATATATATAGCTGGGCTCGTAGACAATTTTTTCATTCTCACGTGAAGAGATGTCTGCTTCGAGTTCGACTTCAACTTTCAAAGTTTCGCAGTCTCAAGAGTGTGATGATGGGCATTAATGCATAAAATCACAACAATCAGGTGGCAATAAAGAGCATCAAGCGGCAAACCAAACCACAGGTCAGTAATGAGCAAAAAAGATGCAGGCAGATAATATTCCTTATTCTGCAGCTCAGTGCTCAGGTTTCAGTGCAGGTGATGCTATCTGTATCTATATAGGTATATATATATATACGTGTGTATGTTTGTGAGGCTGGATGTTGAGGCGACGGATTTAGGTTTCAATGTAAAATGTAACCTATTCTAACCATCAACAACGATCAACCTCTTTTTGTCAAGTTGTTGTGCAGTTGGGCTCTGCACTTGTTAGTTGCTCCTAATGACAATCCTTTAGCCTCCATTTTTTCCTACACACTTGAGCACTTCAAAATTTCAGACAGCATCCGTCAGTATTAAGCAGTGCAATAATTTGTGATATTGAAGAAATATCTCAGATTCTCAGGCAATAAGGTAAAGAATGCACGTATAGCTAATTAGTTAATGATTTTTTCTACTATTACATGTATCGTATTTGGTCAGTTCATGTGTTCATGTGGTAAAGGTATTGTTTTTTTTTTCTGTTTTTCAAAGTACATAAAATCCCAATCTCAAACTAGTGTGTGTGTGGAAATTGCAGTAGACATGGAAAATGGAAATGAAAATGGCCTGGAAAATAGAATTGGTATTACATTTAAAAGGGAAGTTTCACCCTACAGACTACAGAGTTTCAGTAGTATTTAATATACTTACCTATGACGTACAAGCTCAATTCATTTCTCCATTGAACTACAATTTGTCAATTTGGAAATGAAAAGGTAATTACCTGCAATGGGTGTAAAGTAGGGTAGAACAAGAGAATTAGTACGTAATAAAATTAAAAAACCCATTAAAAATCTATCTACAATATTACAGATATCTTGTACTGCACATTTAAAAAAAACTAGATGGAAACATTGAACCGTACTCCAATACATGTACAAAAAAAGAACAAGTAGAGAAGAAAGAAGGAAGAAGCAAAAAAAAAACAAAATGAGAGCAAGAAACCATCGACTGTGTGGTCTGTGTGTCTGTGTCTGTGTCTGTAGAATGGATTTTTGTGCATTTGGATCTTTATTCGAATTGTATTCTGTTCATTTGTCTATGACGATGGAGATGAATGGGAAGAATTGGTCCATTTAGAGAGATAATACGGAGACTATTTTATGCAGCTTTGGGTAATTGTACTAGTAATTGTAATTGAATAGAGTAACAGTTAAAATTAGCAGCAGGAGCAGTGCATTAGCCCTCCTCGCACTAGCCAATGCAATGCAATTGTCAATTGTGAAGACTAAATAATACAACAACGAGCGATTATAACTTATCTGCTTTCATTTTACTTCACGACCAGAAGACGCGACACAACCACCACCAATATATAATGCAATCCAATGCGACATGCGGCCACGACACAAAACTGACAACACTCGTTCCTAAACCTGTGACGACTAATTATGCGGTCACTGACCGAAATTTTAAGTTGTAGGACAAAAGAATTCCTTGATGTAATTATGATGGTTTACCTGTCTCTGGTACTTGGAATTATTCATCTGCCGATTATACCTCGTCTCTTCCCCTTGTTTGTCTCTTGGAGGTACACATAAAGGCTTTGCTCCATCTTCCTCATGCTTATCGTCTGTGTAAATGCAATTTGTCCCAAGTCCAGTGTATGCTTAGTTGCAATGTGTCCCAAGTCCACATAATGGAA
>JAQFZC010004726.1:0-15504 GCA_034695205.1 Dicyrtoma fusca | reverse complement strand
TACCCCAGACCGTATGACGTAATAGTTGCACGCTCCCTAATTTACTGCTTCAAAAAAAAAACAGAAAATGTAAACAGAAAAAAGTACTAAACTAACCTCAGATTTTCTCCACCTTCATTAATCTCATGCTCTAGACCGGCTGCTAAGCCCTTCACAAAAACTTTCAAATGTGCCAACTCCAATGAACGCCATATCGTTTCATCAGTATACTTCCCAAATGGATCCAAATTAACTCGTAGATTCCCTGAGAATAAGACCGGGTCCTGAGGAATGATGGTAATCCTCCCTCGCACGTCATGCAAGCCCAACTTGGCAATATTTTCACCGTCAATTGTTATAGAACCGCCAGCAGCCTCAACAATACGGAACAATCCCAAGGTCAAGGAGGACTTTCCAGCGCCAGTACGGCCAACGATACCAACCTAGAAAATCACAAAAATTTAGAAATTGCTTTATTTTTGCTGCATTAAAGAAGCGAGAAACAGAAAAATGAAAAAAATGAATGTTTTATTTACCTTTTCGCCAGACTCAATTTTGCAAGTTACATCTCTCAAGACCAAATCGAGTCCATCTCTGTAGCGTGCTTGATAGTGATCGAATACAACAACACCTTCCTGCGGCCAGGTCTTGGGCGGCTTCCTTTCCGGGATGTCCCACGCAGCTTCCTAAGCAGCAAGAAAAAAGAACGGCATTTTTTAGTGGCAGAATTACATATTGTCTGGCCTTCAGTTTCAGTACTTAAATATAAGGAACTATAGTATTTGTATGAGACGAGAGATACAATGATTACTTAAAATTAAAATCCATAAAATAATTCTTACTTGAGGAGCCTCCACATATTCTTGGAGACGCTCAATAGCCACAATGTTAGTTTCAACATCGGACGTCCATCGCACCAACATATTTAAAGCAATGGTAATTTGTAAGGCGTATGAAACAGACAATCCAACCAAACCAGGATTCATTGTTTCCCGTCCAAGCACAGCAAATAAAGCCGCAAAAAAAATCACAGTATTTCCAACTGTTTCTAAACGAACAGCAAGCCACCTGCAAAAGAAACCAAATTTTGAAGTTGGAAGTACATCAACACTATGTAAAAATAATTCAATGTTAAACACGCATTGTCCAAAATACAATAAAAACTAATTCAATTATGTTTAATACGAACAAAAAGTTAGGCGTAAGCTCACCGGTTCGAAACAATAGCAGGAAAGTAGGCTAGCTGATTATGATCTACCTTGGCTTCCGAATCCAGTATAAATCTATCCTGCTGGCCGTACGCCCTGATAGTAGGTGCTCCAGTAATAGTTTCTCCAAAATGTGAATAAATCGGAGATCTAGACACTGACTCCAGTCGTTTCAACTGCCGCGACGTGGACACATAAAATCTTTGAACAAAATAGTACAAAAGTCCAATGGGAACCACCACCGCAATGAAGATGGGTGTACTGTAGCTAATAATGACGAGGGTGGCCACGACTTGGAAGAACGAATTGAGCCAGAGACGAATATTAAAGGGAAGCGTATTATCCGCCACGTCCACGTCCTTCGCAAAGCGATTCACGATCCGACCCACCGGCGTTGTGTCAAAGAAAGACATGGGGGACCTCAAAATCCTGCTCAACATTTCCACGTGAAATACTGCAGCAGACTTGAGGGTTCCCAGGGCCATGACGATTGTTCCAGCGAAAATAGCTACTGCCTGCATTAGACCCAGTCCACCATACACACCCAGGTACATATTTCGTTTACCGGTGTCGATTGTTCCGTTGGTAATGGGCTCGTTGGACCAGGCAGAAAGCCAGAGATTTGACCCAACAGAGAAACCTAAGTCAAGCGATCATTTTAATTCAATTTTAAATTTAAAAACTATGAATTTTATAGCTACATCTAACTGCTTTAATCGAGAAATGTATTTACCTTGGAAAAGTAGGTAAAGAAAAAATGTCCAGATGGTCATTGACCACCCAGCAGCTCTGAAATAATCCAAGTAAATAGACCATTTCACACTTTCCGTTTCCGTCTTCTCTTTTTCAATCAAATTAACAGTTTTTAATTCTTCTTTGCCTTTACGTCGGAGTGAGCCTCTATCCACGCTATCCTGAATTAAAAAAACATCGAAAATATATAGAAAATGAAGCATAAATAAATAATAGATCATCTAAAAATGAACAAAATAAGTAATTATTATGTGAAACCTTAGAGGCATTTGAAACCCTTCTATGTTGGCCGCTTAGCTCTGTCATCGTTCCGCCTTCACTTTCAGAAACATCTCCAGCAGTTGGTCGACGTCCTTTGCGAATCTTATCAATAGAACCCACAACTCCTTCAATCTCCTTCAAGATACTTTCATCCTCCAGTTCTTCTGGGTCTGCTGTGGCAATGTGGTGCATTAGGAACTCAGCAAAAGCTCCCTACACATAATACATAGGGCATAGGGCAAGAAAATTCAAATATTAAAAACAAACAGCACATATTATTTCAAGTTGACACACTTTATCGTCACTTAAATATGTAGACAAAATTAAAACATAGGAAGTACCTTCTTATCCAAAAGTTCCTGGTAAGTTCCAACCTCACTAATTTCACCATCCTTCATCACAATGATGTTATCCACCTGGGGTAAGAAAGCAATTCCATGCGTGACCAGAACTCTCGTCTTTCGCTTAAGCAGTCCCCTCGGTCCAAGGACACGATCAAAGATATGCTTCCCCACATGAGAGTCCACAGCAGAGAGGGGATCATCGAAGAGATACAAGTCAGAGTTGTTGTACGTTGACCTGGCAAGGGACACCCGCTGCTTCTGACCACCACTCAAATTAATTCCCTTCTCACCGATTTCCGTCTGATCTCTACCAGGCAGGATTTCAAAGTCCGGTTTAAGGGCGCAAGCCTCGATGACTTTGTCGTACTTGGCTGCGTCGTAGGGGCGCCCGAACAGAATGTTATTCCTAAGGGTGGCATTTTGAATCCAGGCTTGTTGAGAGACGTAAGCAACAGAACCCTGCAAAGTTATTTAAATAATTATAACAGGACTATTAGATCAATTTCAATTTTTAACCAAATTACGTTAATTACTTTTACAATATTTATGTAAATTTACCTTCGTGTTGACCCGCCCTTCAGATTTCTCTAGTTCTCCAAGCATAGCTGAGATTAAACTAGATTTCCCGGAGCCGACGGTTCCCACAACAGCTACAAGTGAGCCTTCCTTTATTCTTAAATTAATGTTTCGAAGCACAGTTGTTTCAGCTTCCCATGCAAAGGTTCCGTTTTCAATTATAATAGGGTCTTCTGCGATTTTCAAAAAGTCGAAAAAACAGTTTACATATAATATACATTTCTGTTGTAATTTTCCAACTTCTGTCAACGCTTAGCATTAAAAATTAAAAAGACACGTTTATCCAAACAAAAATGGTACACTCACGTTCTGTCTCATTATGAGTGACTGCGTCAGGGTCGATTTCTTCACTATTCATGTACCTGTCCAACCGACCAATACTTACGATCGCCTACAAATAGAATTCAAAAATTAAATTAAATCTGAAAAAATATTTCACTTTAGGATGTTTTTTACACAAATTAGATAAGTATGCATAAAAGCTTACCTGAACCATAAATACTACAATCATGGGCAAGAAGGTGAGAGGCAAGTTCATTACATTAAAGAGAGACAAAGAGACAAAAGCTTTTTCTGGTGTGAGAACATTTTGTTCATCAATAAGGACGTAAGTAGCAAAAGTTGAGACGGCCACGAGGAACGGGGCACATGTCCATAAGAAGTTTGTGACAGCATTTAAGTAAGCAGCATCTTTAAGTGTTTTCATTTCTTTGGCACGGATTCGCATGACTTGTTCTTGGAAGGAGGGCTCCCAAGCGTACAGTTTGAGTACCTAAAATAAATGAAGAAAATAAACGTAATTTAAGTACAGCTAACAATAAAACGACAGGTAGTTCAAATTTGAAATTAACGTTTCGTTGTACTGTGTACAAGTTTTGCACTACAAAATCAAGGTACCTTCACGCCGGACAGGATTTCATTCATCATTTTGACCCTCTGATCTTTATTTTTCAACTGAGCCAACTGTAAAGATCGAACTTTGGACGCAATTACTGCATTGATAGGAATGAGTAGAATCATCACACCCAAACCAGCTAGAACACTTGGACCCAGTTTTTGCCATAAAAAGTACAAGGCAACAGCAATTTGAAGCGGAGCACTCCAAAGCATGTTAACAAAGGGAATCAAATCCATAATCCTTTGTACGTCGACACTCATCAAATTGACGATTTCTCCTACCGTGGATTCTGTTAGTAAAATATTACAAATAAGTAAAACGAAACATGATCTAATAAATTATATCTTGGACAAACAAAGATAAATGTAAGAGTTTTCAATAATAATAACACCTTTCTTTGAAGCATTAGAAACTAAAAGGGCCTTCCTATAGATCGCACTGACCAATACACTGCGAACTCGCATCCCCGTTAAGTACATTCTGTGTGAATACTGGGCTGTGATGAGCGTCTGGAAAAATGCACTCCCAAATAAAAGGGCAGCATACAAGTAGCCTTTCCATTCAGGCTCGTTCCCATTCACAAATGCAATAAGTAAACTATACACAACGAAACAAAAAATAAAAACATAGTATTCAAAAAACCAAAATTGCAACTTTGTAGAATGAAATCAAAATAAAAACAAAATGTAAACTGAAGTCCGCTGAAGTTGAATCACGTATATAACTTACTCTAATAATTGCGGTGACACGAAGGCAAGCAAATCCGGTATAATTTTAAGTGAAGCGCCGAAGAAGAAAGTTGGGCCAAATGAACCGATGAGTGCCGGCAAAATACTAGTAAACTCTTGGTCCCCTTTTTTGGCTGATTTCCTTTTAAATTCCACCGAATTCCCATTTTTACCAAAAGCGGCATTAGTTTCAGCTTTCCTGCGTTCCAAAAATTACAATAAAGTTCAAAGTACGTACACAAGTTTCCGGAAAATAAAATTTGTACGCATTAAAAACTTTTATTGATAATTTAAAATTTTCGTACATAACGTTAAAATTCAAAGAATGTCTATATGTAATGTACCTCTTAGTTGAATCCAAGCTTTTAGCCCACTGCTGATCGAACACAGGAACAAGAACCCTGGAACAATCGTCGGAATTCAAATCCCACAAATCTTTGTACTCCAATGGCCGGCGAAATCCTGTCCAAGACAAACCATCAAACCACGAGAAGAGGATCCGATTTAAGTACGACGAGCCATACTCTGGACATGGATTCTAAAGTAGAAATGAATAACATTCACAATTTAACCACCCCTTCATTCTGCACTACCTTTGCAGCTCACTGAATTTAAATTCTGTATTATTAATAAGAAGGTAATTATACGTAATAGGAAACAATCATTTGAAGCGTACCGTTTTTATTGTAGTCGTCTGTTCTACCTTAGGTCTCATATCGGCCCAACAATTCAAAAGGAACTGTCCAGCAATGAGTGGGTAGTAGATCATATGAACTACAAAAGGGAGCCATTCTTCCGGATTCGTCTACACAGCAGTATTAGCACCATTAAATTAAATGTATTAAGTATAGATTTTAAAATGTAATTTGATACGTAATAAAGTATGCAACTGCTTACTGAATTCCGGGCTCGGATCACAGTACGAAAAGTAAAAGTTTCACACGAAGCCAGTAGAAACCAAAATATAAACTGAACACCGGATGACTGAACTCCCATCCGTCTTGCATAGTGAAGTAACGCTAAGGAGAGGATCTGAAAAAACAATTTTAGTTCACATTAGATAACTACATTATTTATACTAAAAAAAATACCAGTAATACAGATAGATTAAAAATTTGCATATCATATTGCACTAATCAGATTAAAAGTAGTGCCTTCTTACATAGGTAGCAATTTTAATAATAGGTGTGTAAATGGCCACGGGGTACACCGTATAGCCTTCAGACTGCATCGACACAGCATGACCCAGCTGATAGACCTCCAAAAGTATGAGAAGAACACAAATGACTGTTTTAGCCACACTCAAGGGACTCCAAGGGACCAATTTGGCTCGGGAATTGACCGAGTAATAAATATCACTGAGTGTAAATAACCATAGGAATCCACAGGGAATCCAAACTAATACTGTATCTTCGAAGCATGGAGTGAAGTCTGGGTCTTCCGTATTCCAAGTAGTATTCAAATCCTATACAAAAATCAAATAAATGAATAATAAATTTAAATATTACACATTATTAGTGTATTTCACATTAAGGGCTATGTACTGTGTTTTATAATTACCCAAAATGTCGACCCACAAAATGCATCCATGACTGAATGTGACGGGCGAGCTCCAGCCGCCGGTGCTTAGCAACTAATTACTAGAATTCTCGTCCGTTAACTCCCGGACATAAAGCGGCTGCGTTTAGACTTGGAAACTGTACAAAAATTGGGCCACTGCACTCCTGCTATTGTTGTTGATCACTCGGTAAATTAAAGGATGAAATCTTCACTAGTTTTCCTTAGCGCATTCTGTCTTCAGTTAGTTCTGTAAATTAAATCAAATCAAATTAATTACGTAAGTTACTTGCAGGCCTAAAATCCACTTCAATTCTGGAACTATTTACTAGGAAACAAAGGTATCATTACTGTAGAAATTAAATACGAATTCAACCAGAAGCTCCACAAAACCAGAATCAGAATCAGAACCGCAGTAGTGCCAACAACATAAGTGTAAAGCACTTGACAAAATCACATGCTTCCCCACAAAAAGTGCTAGAACAAGAACTAGGCAGGTACATCAGAATGCTCAAGTGATTCTATTCATACCTATGTTATGTACGTATACAATAACTAATTTACCTCAAGTATTCCCAGGTTTAAAGTTTAACAATACCTTTATATAATTATATGGCTACACACCATTTATGCATATACTTGTTACATAAACATTTTCTCTGTCTAACATTTTTTTAATGCTGTTGAGAAAGCAAATTCTGCTATCTGTTGAATACAGCACCCAGAAGCAAAAAATAGGATACATTAATATCTGTACAATTACCTACTACACCTTTTGGGTCACAAGGTTTTAGACATTAACCTTTTCGAAACGGTAATACACTTAGTTTTGGATGTTTCTGAAAAAGGTAATTTATAGTTTTTGGACCGTTTTGAAAAAGTGTCTTTTACTAGTTTTGACCGTTTTTGAAAAAGCGTTATTTACTAGTTTTGCCCTTTTTGAAAAAGTGTTATTTACTAGTTTTGACTGTTTTTGAAAAAGTGTTATTTACTAGTTTTGACCTTTTTGAAAAAGTGTTATTTACTAGTTTTGACTGTTTTTGAAAAAGCGTTATTTACTAGTTTTGACCTTTTTGAAAAAGCGTTATTTACTAGTTTTGACCTTTTTGAAAAAGTGTTATTTACTGGTTTTGACCTTTTTGAAAAAGTGTTATTTACTAGTTTTGACCGTTTTGAAAGAGCACATTTATAGAATTAAACACTTTTGTTCAGCATTCTTTCCATGGTTTCCCAGTTCCGAATAGGTTAATTATGTACTAAATTATTATTGATAGCACTACAGACACTGTCAACTGGACAGTCACATGAAAGCTATCTACAATCGCCGGCCCTATCAATTGTTTACTACGTGCCTCTTTATTCCAACTATTTTTTTTAGTGTAATCTATTTTATCGTGACTTACTGGTTGCTGGTACTGCCGCACTAATGGGCGACTGAAATCGACAACTAAAAACAACTTTATTAGGTTTGTAGGTACAACTACACTGAAAACTGAAATAGCATCTCACGTAATCAATTATAGAGTGACGAGCTTTTGAATTTACACTACAAATACCTAGATTACAAAATAAAAATATAGGTAGGTACATAACCAAGTTAAACAGAAAGATAAGGAGCACACACACACACACACAACGAGCAGATAAGTTATAAAGTTTCGTTAATAATAATATGTGCTCAAGTCACAAGACCAAACTGGTAAAATCACAATCCAAATTATAAATATATTTCTGAATAAATAAAAGTCTGTCACCAACTTCTGTACACCGGCACTGTGGCAAACTACAACTTGAACTGTTGTAATTATTGCGTTTACATTTTAAAAGAAAATGCTTATAAATAGCACTTTTTTTAAACGCACCGTTTTTAATTCTGGCTATGTATCATATTGCCTAATAATTATGAAATTCATTTGTCGAATTCAACTGACAAAATGAACCAGGGTTCGAAAAAAGCTTAACTATTATGTAGTAGGTTCTAGTAGAGTACACAGTAGCTCATTACATTATGTAATAATAAAAATAAGTCGATATTTATATAGCTATAGTATTAGCAGTAAAGTTGGGCCGGGGGTGTAAAAATCAGAGCAATAAATCTTTTAATGATTTAACTGTCAATTAAAATGGCAGAAGCGGGAATTTATACTTGATTGTATTTTAAATTTAAATCACTAAAGAGATTTCCAGTAAAACTGTAGGTAGGTAAAGACGGCCTTGCAAATAGTAATTGAACTTTAAGCGATTTGGGCTGAAGTTGATACGAATTAATTAATAATTAAATTACTTACTTACCGGTGACAGTAAGGCGTAAAGTAACCAATAAATAAAAATAATTGCCGACCACCACAAGAGACAAGAGAGCGAAACCAATAAACTAAACCAAAGACCGGTCTACAGAACAGACAGTAAAACGTGACGCGCACGCCGAATGCACTGAGACTGAAGAAGATCCTTTTGCTTCATGAATCATGAGCCGAAACTACAAAACTTAATACTTTATTATCTTGTCAGTGCTTACAATCGTCTGCTAAGGAGCTAAAAATATGTCCAAAGTTGTCAGCACAACCCACGTTATCTTAGATATTATTAAGATGAAGATAAGCAAAAAACATCTGATACACCTAAGCATTATTTTGGCTTTTGGTTTTTAGTTTCAGGACAGGACCCTATTGTACATGTATAAATACGATGCAGGAAGTCAGACAGAGAACACAAAAGTAGGAATAATTGCTGCCTTAAAGGGAAATGCACATCGTAACTTAAGATTCAAAATGAGTTATCTTCAATCTACATTTTGAAAAGTGAGCAAGGTTGAATGCTATAAGGTGGTGCTGACACTGTGGAAAGTGGAAAGAAAGAAATGAATAGGCAATACATATTATTGTTATGTACGTATTATGCAACATAGCGTCAGACTTATAAACTTCCCTGTCTAATAATAATTATAGATGTATCGCTACTGAAGATGCAATATGACGCGTATCCATAGAATCTGAAAAAGAAACAGTATCTTCCCATTTTTGTAACACATTCAAAATTTATTCAGGGCAAACCACACAATGTGTACTCTCTTGTTTTTTTTAACGTGTATAACAAGGTTGTGCGCACATTCTGAAAAAGTATAAATCGTGGTTTAGTGCAACTCGAAAAGTGTAAATCAAAGTTTTGCACGTTCTAAAAAAGTATAAAACGTGGTTTAGCGGAATCCGAAAAGTGTAAATCAAAGTTTTGCACGTTCTGAAAAACTATAATTCGTGGTCTAGTCCAACCCGAAAAGTGTAAATCAAAGTTTTGCACGTTCTGAAAAAGTATAAAGCGTGGTTACGTGTAATTTAAAAATTATAAATAAAAGTCGTTGTTTACTGCAATTGGAAAAGTGTAAACCAAAGCTTTGTACATTTTGAATACGTGCTAATCGAGGTTTTGCATGTTTTAAAAAGTGAAAATTGAAAGTTTGTAAAATTTAAAAACATTAAATTAAGGTTTTGTGCGTTTCAAACACTGCAAATCAGGGGATAGTATGTTTTAAAAGTGCAAAAATTAGTTCTAACACAATAATAAAAAAAATTGAATCTATCAACGCATTACGACAAATGGGGAAATACTACCGTCCTTTACGAGGCTTCATGAATATGCAACATGTTGCATTTCACAACTTTGCTTCCAAACAATATGCATATTGGACGCACGTCATTTTGCAACTTAACCAGCGATATGTTAGTGATATATTACAATTCAACGTCAATTTAAGTCAATAATACTAACATACACGAATCTAATTTAATTCATACGTTTCTTAATTACGGCCTCTGTCTGTTGTCTGTCAGCACACAAATAAAAAATCGAAAGTAAAAAAAATAGCCAAGGTAGACGTACTAGAGATCTTCTAAAGCCGGAGCAAAAACTTCAAACTAACATAATATTATAATAACTATAATTATGTGAGATACATAGATTATATGTATAGAGATCGCCGTCACACTACAGCTTACAGTCCACAGCCACCCACAATATCATCTTTAGCAGATCGTCCATCCTCTTCGTCATCTTAACATGCTCAATTCAGAATTCAATGCTCCATCTCGTCTTAAGTCATAATCTTAATACTCGCTCGACTTCAAGACTCAACATTCAAGGGCGTCCTCAATGCTCAATGTCAGGGTCACTCTTCTTTTCATCCGTAATTACTCGCTTATCTTGTCTTTTCTTATTATTATAGTTATTGCATATTATATAATTCAGAATTTGCGAGGAGCTTCCATCATCCACACACAAACACAACAGATAGCACTTGAAACTGGATTTAACATTCACCATTTAATCTTCAATTCAATATTTCATTCTTAAATACGTCCAACGTCCATCGTCATTAGTCAGTTGTCAGTCTCGCCAGTAGTAGATGAAACACCAAGAAAAACAATTTTTTGTAAAAAATCAACATCAACAATTAAAAAAGCGATTCAACATTGCGAAGCCCCAGCATAAACAACATTCAACATTCAACAGTTGCGGACAAAATAAAATACGAAATTATGAATTAAAAGCTTGTACTTACTGTTAGCTAGGTCAAATAATTTACATTATTACTGTTTAGTGTAGTACAAAAGCTTTTACAATTATGAATTAATGATGATGATGACACAATAAACAAAACTAATACTAAATTATGAATTAAAAAGCATACCTATACAACCTAGTCTAGTTTACTAAAAATGAAAAAAAAAACTGCCACATTAACTCACCATTATTGTTCAGTCCGATTCCAACAATCAACAATCAACTAGAGATTGTTTCCTGTTCATTGTTTGTTAAAATATTTAATTATTACGATTAATTAACGTTGCATCAAGCAACTAAATAGCTATCTGAATCTTGGAACAGTGAACTTTAAAGGCACTAAATTACATTTTATTATAGTTGATAGTTGATTTTAGGTTGTAGGTTGCAGGTACTTTTAAAGGTCAAATTAGACTCATTTATCACAGACAACAGTATTCGCACAGGTACAAAAAATTGAACTAGGGTTTGTAGTTTTGTAAGTACTAAAAATGAACTATAAATAAGTACTTTTAAATGGTAATTTGTTAAATAATTTCATAAAAATAAATTGTAAGTTAAGTACTAGCCCTGCTCAAGAATACTGGAAAGGAAACTGAATTCTGCTGTAAGCCGCCAAAGCAATACTTTTGCTCAGAAGGGGAAGCGTGACTGATCTTCACCTGTTGCGTGTCCAAGGATGGCTAACAGGCTTGCCTGGTTCTGGTATCTGGTTGTATAGTGTCCATAAAAAAAATATTTACTAATTATAATTACAACTTGTTTAAAAACAATAATAATAATTAACTCAAGTTAAAAGTACAACCTGCATTACACAACTAGCGTTGACTTGAACTCAACGTATTTGGAGTGCGTTTGCGTGGGGTGTAAAACAATAATAAAGTCAGTAGATGTTCGTGACCACGTACTAACCGCAATTAGACTAGAGCGTAATTAAATCTTCATAACTTCATTCATAAAGTAGTTACGTGTTGATGTTGACATATGAAATGATTCATCATGAATAATAATACCAATGAGATTTCATGAAATAAAAAGGAAATTACTTGATTTTGATTTTTGATCTAGGTTTAAACATAATTAGGTACCAACGCATTATGCAGCTTAAAGTAACTTACTACTAGAGTAGGGTAAGTGCACGTAAATGTGACTTTTGAATTGTACGTCTTGGAAACCTAACTAGTAAGAGGATGCATACATATTTTCGAGACTCAAAGCCACTATTGAATACGCTAAACAATTTTACACGTAGATATATCAAAAAATAATTTCATATTTTGTCTGCAAACTGACTCTATAAAGTACGTTTCAGTAAGTTTAGCATAGCATACACGAAAATTATCGAAAGGCACTTAAATGTGAGAGGTAAAGTTTTGGCTGGCAAAGTTTAGTGCAAACTGAATTTAACCACTAACAATCAAAATATAAGTACGATTAGCATTGTAATCATACGTTTAATGAGGAATTTTTCAAACTACAAACAGAAAAAAAGCCACTCAGTGACTCAGTTATGAGCCATTTTAGCATTACGATAAATGGAAGGTTTTTTAATGACCCCTGGTTTGGAACACACTATTTATTTAGTCCCGATAAGAAATACTACCAAACAATATTTTTAGGATTACCGATGCGATGGTCTTTAGTCTTTACAAGCCAGAAAAATGAGTTCCCAGACTAAGTGGAATCCTTCTTCTGCCTACCAGTATCACCTCCAACCATTTTCTCGGTATTTTTGTATTTTGAGCTAAAAGCCATTTTAAATAACTACTGTAACCAGGCACTGCTATTAAACCGTTTATGAAATCATATGAGAATGGCACTAAAATAAAATAATTAATAACGTTTGCATAAGCACACAAATTGAGGGGAAAAACAAGTTTTATCAGAATTAATTGTCCTACCCTAAATTGGTGAGTAATTATAAAAACTTGGAATAATTATAACTTCTAGAATATTGTTGAAATGTTCACCACTTAACTGAAGTAAGGTTTAGATGACTAACAAAATTGTGTCTAATACTCAAGATCCTAAAAAAGATCTTGCAAGTTATGAAAAAAGACATGAAGGACGAGGCATTTATACGACTTGAGTTTAGTCTTTTTATTATTATTATTATTATTATTATTATTATTATTATTATTATTATTGGCATACGGTTTTATTCCATTTTCCAATTAATGGCACATAGGTACACATAGTGTGCACAAAAAGATGCATTGCTAAACCAGAAAAAAGTGTACACAATTTAGGATAGATAGCTTCAATTGACAAAAAGGGTGACATCAACTTTTACTAAGTCAGATATTAAACTAATGCACCAGTAAATAACTTAACACGGAAAAATGAAGAAGCACGGATACATAATATATCAAGCGCATTGGAAAGCAGAGTTTACAATTTGGTAGATAATATAATATCTTATCCTTAACCTGTCCTAACCTAGATTTTTACTTTTTTCTACAATGAATATAACATAATTGACTTAGACTCTGCGTCACTTGGTATATGTATTCTTTCTAGTGTAACCGTAGGAATTACCTACCAAGAACCAAGATAGTTGAAAACCAAGTAGTTCACCATACCTATAGTTTTGACTTCTTGTCGTTGTAGTACAGTCCCAGGTACACTTCTACGACCTCATAAGTCTATATGGCAAATAATGGCCTCCAGAAATCCGTGCAAATAAATCTATGTATTTATTGATTCTTCAGTTCAGCAGTAATTACAAACGTCCTTGTCGGTCTTCTTCTTTCGGCAAAGAGTCCTCCCAAGGGTCCACTTAGTTTTTATAACCCGAGCCCTTTGCTTCTAACCAACTTTATTTTGTTTTAGTACTTTTTCACTAGAACAACGATCCAAAGTTCCTTATGCCTCCATAATTTACATTTAGTAACCTTTTTCGACCAAAACGACATTTTAGTTACTTGACCAACTTAACTACTACTTGCATTTTTCATCTTCCCAAAAATGCACATTACAACCCTTTTCGTTTTCATACCTACCTATGCCTACTACCACTACACGTCTTATACATTTATGCACTTCATAATATATACATATATGCCAGTCCATGGTTATATTAGTATATGAGTCTAGCCAATACTATCTGTTTACTGTCTATTTCATTTTTGTAGCTTAGCTCCTTTTGACAGTAATTCTGTTTTCTAAAATACACACAGAAGGGTTAAGTTTCATACCCAGTCTTGTGGTTTCATTAGGTTGGAAGCTTTCAGCTAGTATTTACACAGAACGTATCCCATGACATGCTATTTAGACATAACTGCAACACCTTGAGATTATTTTAGTACTTTCGTTATTATTTTATTAATTATCACATTTAGGTGCACCTACACTAGTAAGTGTAGTCACAGTTGTCTACCTCAGGAAAAGAGCCTGAATTCACTGCTATATGGATTTTGGCGATAAAGCAAATTATATTTAATAACTCAATTAATAATCAATGATCAAGTTTTGATTTGTGTTGTTGCATTTAAATATCTTTTACTTTTCAATCTTGTCATCCGAAATTATGATTTACAAAACAATGGAATACAATATTTGGAATTAATAATAAATTAGTTTCACAACACCCGACTCTGTAAATGACAATCCTTTGTTAAACACAACGCAACGATTATATCATTATCAATTACTATAGAACTATAATTAGGATATTTACAATTTTAGCTGCCGCAATTAAATAAACACTGCATATTATTAGCACAATATATTGAAATTAATTAATTTAGTGTACCTAACTATTATAATTTGTAATAAAGTTGATTGACTATTTCACTTATATAAATTCAGAACTTGCGCATTTTTTGATCGCAGGCACTTATACAATGTTGAGGTGTACATATTTGTTAATTTGTTTTAAACAGTAAAATAAATCCGTAATAACTTTAAACAATATTACAAATCTTCAATTTCTAAATTAGTCTAAATAAAAAATGAATTACTGGTCTTAGATAGTCGGTCGATGTCTCAATGGAAAACTAAACACGCAGTTAATAAATATTTATTATCTTTATCGTACAAACATTTTACACCTGGCACTCATAACCACCTAAACTAACGCTCTTATTTGTACTTGAACTGTTAACCTATCGTATTTTTCATTGGATTTCTGTACACCAAAGTCAAAGTTTTTAAACTCATCCTATCAGAGTAACACACTCCCAATGATAAGTTACACCTTATTATTCATAGGGTGCTCGTCCTGCAACCGTATCGATAGAAATCAATTAACTACATGACTTATGAGAAATTGTAGTGACACAGCTAGTTCACAACTACAGTAAAATCCGTCTATATTGGTTTGTCAAGGGAGATAGCATGTGACACTGCATGGATACTGCCGTTCGTAGATTAATTTAATAAATTATTATTTACTATTTTATGAATGTAAAAATGCAGTTCTTTTTTAAATGTTAAAGAGGTATGAAAACGTTTGTTTGTTTTGAAGACTTTGTTTCAAAATTCCGTAGTTTGAGTTGAGTTGTAATCTGTGCAGAAGTTCAAATAGCTTCCGGCTCGCTGCCATTTAAAACTATGTAATTAATGATAATTTTATTCATTGGGTCGATTTGACCGTTTCGGTCCATACAACCTGACTCAACCAGTCACTGTGGGTGAGGAAG
>JAQFZC010004725.1:0-15505 GCA_034695205.1 Dicyrtoma fusca | reverse complement strand
CTCACTGCCAAGCCTAATCTACGTCCACCTCATTCCCAGCATAGCATCGCTGAAGTGTTTAGGAAATAATCCTAACATTGCTTAATAGTTAATAGAATTATTTATTGACATATCTATTTTACGCAACATTTGTATTTCATTTTATTCTCAAAGCATTAGATCAGCCATCGGCTAAAAACTCGATTACTCAATGGTCGGCGGGTTTTGCGATTGCAAATTTCAAGTTCGTTTGCAATTGAATTTGCTAATTGATCCAAAATCCAAATCCAAATTAATTGTTTTAGGAGACCAGTGGGCCTTACATTTATTGTATTGTAGTGCAGATTGGTAAGACTACTTTTACTGTGATTAAACTTAAAATTGGCTTACAATCGGAATACAGATTCGATAAGGTTGAAAGTTTATTGTTAATTTATCTTTGATATTTCATACTCATACATCGTAGAATGTAGTATGATTTAATCGTCCTATTATTGAATTTTGATGATTAACATGTTTTGCTTGAAGTTTTTGCCGAATGCACTTTTTTAATATTATTTGTTTCTCCATCATCCATACACCATTCCATGGTTGTCAGTCTTTAAACATTTTGATGATTTCTTTTTGTTTTGCTGTGAATTTCGTCTCTGACCGACGTTCAAGATCGTACACAGTATATTATTATGTTTTCTTTTTCTAGTTAGTGCTAAACAAACGGAATAAGAAGGCTGTTGACAGTTGGGGTATTTCACGGCATCCGCTTCCAGTTCCACAATGAGCTCCAACAGACATCGGAATAGTAGCAGGAGTCCACAGCCGAGCTCTAGCAAAAAGAATAACAATGATCCGCCTGTTAAGGTAAGAAAGTATTCGTAATTCAACTGTCAACTGGAATCTGTACGCAGTTTTGAATGTTTTATGTAGGTACTGAATAGTAACCAGTCACAACGCATGTGATTAATGTTCCTATTACATAATGTAATGCTGATTTTTTAGGTATGTACTAATTATTGTACTCACGTTGCGCCAATTTTATTTTGAAATTGTAGAGGTACCGGAGGGATGCAGAGGAAAGTGAAGATGAATTGAATCCCAGCGAAGACAATTATGTTCCGTACGTCTCAGTAAGAGATCGAAAGAAAGAAAAATTCACAAAATTGGGCTTAAAAGTACAATCTAAAAAGAATGGACCGAAAGGAGAAAGTTCGGATTCTGACAGAGATGAAGACAATTCGGAGGAAGAGGATCCTCAAGCATTGGCTAGAAAATCAAATATTTCTCTTTTGGATCAACATACAGAGCTCAAAAAGATTGCAGAAGGTAACCTTTAAAATAATAGTTCGTTTAATTGCGTAAATTTAATTTTTTCAGGTACCTAGATTTGGTAAAGTTTGTTGCGCTTGGTATGTATTAATACGTTGGTATTCATGCTGATGTCTTTATATGTGTATTGTAGCGAGAAAAGAGAGTGCCATGGAGCGTCAATTAAAAGAGGAAGAGAAGATTTTAGAAAGCGTTGCTGAGAAAAAGGCCTTGATGGGTGTTGCTGAATTGGCTAAAGGCATTCAGTACGAACATTCTATCCGAACTAGGTTTGTTTTTTACTACTTATTATTGAAACGCAGCATCAATGAAACTCACTTTTCGTCATTGCCTAAAGTTTTTTTTAAATTTTTCACTCTGTAGTTGGAGCCCTCCAAGTTATCTCATGTCTAAGTCTCAGGAGCGGCATGATAGAGTTCGTAAAAAATATTGTATTCTCGTTGAAGGTGAAGACGTCCTTCCACCTATTAAAAATTTTGAAGAAATGAAATTCCCTAAAAGTCTGATTCGGGCGATGAGTAAGCAAGGAATTGTCAAGCCATCACCGATTCAAGTTCAAGGAATTCCGACGGTGTAAGACTTTTCAGTAGAATGTGTCTTGCTTCATAACTCTGATACGAAAATACTTAGTAATAGTCAATAGTTGTTTTTAATTATTAATTATTGATATTGTACCTTTTTCAGGCTGTCCGGAAGAGATATGATTGGAATCGCATTTACAGGGAGTGGGAAAACACTCGTTTTTGTATTACCCATAATTATGTTCTGTTTGGAGCAAGAGCACAAACTGCCGTTTATTAAAGAAGAGGGTCCTTATGGTAATTGGTGGATTTTATTTCCTTTTATCAGGAGTTTTAATGTTGAACAACTTAATTAACTATGTCATATTGTATCATTAAACGATTATTAAACATTCGTACTGATTGGTGCTTGAATTCCAGGATTAATAATTTGTCCTTCTCGAGAATTGGCTCGACAAACATTTGAAATTGTTCAGTACTACTGTGCTTGCTTACAACAAGATGGTTTTCCTGAAATTCGTCCTTGTTTAGCGATGGGCGGAGTACCTGTAACGGAAGCAATGGATGTGATTCGGAAAGGTGTCCATATTATGATTGCTACACCTGGTAGACTTATGGATATGCTTGATAAGAAAATGGTACGACTGGACATGTGCCGGTATTTGTGCATGGATGAAGCTGATCGTATGATTGACATGGGGTTTGAAGAAGACGTGCGAACAATATTTTCCTACTTCAAAGTAAGGTTTTAATCAGTACAGAATAGACTATCCATTATAACAAATTAATGTATTGTTCTTTACACAGTAAGAAATATCGAAAACAGCTAAAACTTTATGTGCCTCATAAAATTACAGGCTCAAAGACAGACACTGCTTTTCTCAGCTACTATGCCGAAGAAAATTCAAAATTTTGCACGGTCAGCATTAGTGAAGCCGGTTACAATTAATGTTGGACGAGCGGGTGCTGCTTCGCTAAACGTTATTCAGGTAAATAGAAACACTCTTAACCATTCCGTTGTTACTCGACACTCACTATAATATAGTATATACTGCACTGGTAGAAGTGGTAGATGATTTTCTTTATGTACATTGTACAGCTTAATTTTGTTTTGTGTAACATCTGATTAATTTGGCTGTACGTAGGAAGTTGAGTACGTGAAAACCGAAGCCAAAACAGTATATCTCTTAGAGTGTCTTCAAAAAACAACCCCTCCAGTGCTAATATTTGCAGAGAAAAAGCAAGATGTGGATAATATCCATGAATATTTGCTATTAAAAGGCGTGGAAGCCGTTGCAATTCATGGTGGAAAAGGTAAAAACCTTTTAGAATTTCGCTGGCAGATAAATTAATCGATATGCTTATTTATTTCATAAACGTTCAAAGAGTTTTTATTTTCACGTACCCAAGTACTATGGACGACGAGCAAAACATTATAAACGTGTATTTTTTGTTTATGAAAATCAGACCAAGAAGAACGATCAAAAGCCGTAGTAGCTTTCAAAAGCTTTAAGAAAGACGTTTTGGTTGCCACTGACGTCGCTTCTAAAGGATTAGATTTTCCAAATGTCCAGCATGTAATCAATTATGACATGCCTGATGATATTGAAAATTATGGTAAATGTCGTTTTGTACTTAGTACTTTTGTTTTGCATTGAATCTATTATAAATCTATCTCTAATATGTGCTAGGTATAACGTTTTAAACTTTACGTGGCGCAATTTCTATTTAAACCAAATACGACTTGTAATTGTTTGCTTATAGTGCATCGTATTGGTCGTACTGGTCGATCAGGGAAGACTGGCTTAGCTACCACTTTTATCAACAAAGGAAACGATGAGTCCGTTCTTTTGGATTTAAAGCATTTGCTGATGGAAGCTAAACAAACTGTTCCGCATTTTCTGGCTACTCTACAGTCAGAAAACGAGAAGTACTTGGTTCTTGGAGGTAATAATAAATAATTCTCTTATGCTTACATTAATTCGGCTGATTTTTACAGCTAGCATAGGTCTAAAAATACTCACGTAAGTAACATTTGCATTTTTCATTTTTATTCCAGATGAAAAAGGTTGCAGCTACTGTGGTGGTCTTGGGCATCGGATTACAGACTGTCCCAAATTGGAAGCCATGCAGAGCAAACAAGCATCCAATATTGGTCGTCGGGACTACTTGGCCACTAATGCTGATGACTATTAACTTTGGACTTTCAGACTTATTTTTTGTTAAGACTTTTTATGATTTACAATATTAGGGAGTTTGAGATTTACCTGTTAATGCGAAGTAATAGTTCACAATGAATTGGAAATAAATGTCACTTTGTACGAACTTAATGTTGACATGAAAATTCACATTTTTTATTTTTCTTAAAATTGGATTCCTCTTCACGAAGTTCATATAGTCGATATTCGACATTTCACAATTCAATAATTCAAACAATATTCATTGAAATGGACAGGACTGAACTGAACAAAATATTTAGTCGACTAATACACGTCATATGATTTTTATTAGGGTATTAGTTCGCGCGACGCACATACAGATTGAAGTTGAATAGAACCATTTTTATCGGAATGATCATGATATGAACTATTATCGTTTTCGATACAGCACGTTGATTTAATACGCAAAGTGTCGCTGTGATTAAGGTCCTACGTGGTCACTTTATATGTTTTGGTCAAACGACAGCAGTCAATATTGGCCTGCAATAACAAGATTAACTTAATCTAACGCTTCTTTCTCCCTCTCTCTCTCTCTCTCTCTCTCTTGCACTTTCTACCCATTAAAGTTGTCTCTTTTAGTTTTTATTACCTATGTAAATTCCCGTTCTTCGTCTTCTTCTCTGGCCGCTGGGAATGGATTGAAGTAAGTAACTGATTAGTACGCTTTGTTTACAAAAATGTGTATGGACAGACCCCTTAAAATTAAGTTGTTTTAATAATAATAATTACAATGTACGATCTACTACTATGAATATAAGACAGTTAAACAATACACGGACGTGGTACGTGGTGGAAACTTAAGCCCTGCTAATGCCGGTGCTAGAAGTAATCCATTACAATAACAACATAATATCATTTATCAAGTTTCGACTGTTTTTGTTTTCGTTCCGACAAAAACTCGAGATTTTTTTAAAGTTGTATTTATATCACAACACAGTAAAACATGGAGCACAAGACAGTGCTAAATACTTAAGATAATGAATTAACTATGTTAATATTTTCAATATGAATCGAAAGTAAGAGAACCGACCCACGAAAATTTTGACCAGGGAACTACCACAGTACCAGCTTCTTTAAGGTCATTCACTCAACATAAATAAATTATTATTTTTTATAACTAAACAGTATAGTTGATAATACGTTGGGCTGCTGTGATGTTGGTTGCTGGGTATCATTTTTATGTAAGCATAATATATTAAATTAAATACTTAGTTTAAATAAAATTCATAACTCAATGTAAAATAAATAAGTAAATTAAAGCAGTGGCTTATCATATTTCCGTGATTAGAATAATTGTTTAATTATTAAAATACTACTAATTTTAGCAATACAGATACAGATTATCACAAAGTCTTGTCGCCATAATTTATTATTGTAATCCTTGATTAAACTCGACGTCGTAATTATAAATAATCGTGAAATTGACATTTTTGTGCTCACAAACTAAATCCAGTCTAAACACAGTCACAAACTGAATCCGTCCTTAATAAATTATTCTCGATTCTACTGCAGCTCTCGTCATTTAGTATATGTATACTTACGAAGTTAAGGCTAGAATATTTAGCTTGATAAATTCACGCCCGTGAGTTTAGGTTGTTGCCTGGTATGATAACAATAAAAGATGATTATGATTAAACAGTAACGTATAACGGTAAAACCAACACACAGATGATTTTCGTTTTTAACATAGCAGAACGTAAACACGTCGAAATACTTGCAACAATTTTCGATTTTTTTTTAAACAAACAATAAATATTTTACCTAAAACGTTATTATAAATGTTACTTGCTGTTACTCGTTATAATTCTGAATGATTTTCTTTGTCTGTTGGTGTTGGGTTGACCTGGTCCTGGTTGTTAGTAGAATTAGGGTTGTTTTCATTTCCCGAACTTTCATTTGTTTCTTCAGGGCTTGGATTTTGTTCGCCGTCGTCTGAGGACGTAGACTGGTTCGTTCCTGATCCTGTCGAGTCTGGAATGACATTATCTTTGTCCTCTGTCGAAGCTGACTCATCTCCTGCCTCTCCACTGAATTTGCTTTCATACTCGGCCTCCTTCTCTTTCGCAGCCCCTTCTTCCCTTTGCTTCTTTAATTTATTCACTCGCGCTTTGTTTACCATATATTTGACCTGTAATTAAAGCATAAAACAATAAACTCGGGGATTCATTCGACTTAGTAGACTTATTAGGAAACAGACCGTGAAAGAATTAAGATTTTTGAATTTCTTGTGAGCATACCTCACGATCTAGAGCGTCTAGCTTCTCCGCAATCATTCTAACGGTCAAGGCAGGCGTTTGAGTCAATGCAGTCTCTGCTTGTGCTTTCAGTTTCTTTTCTCGCCATTCCAGAGTTTCAGTCAACAATTTCGTAAGAGTTTCAACTTCAATCTCGGTGAAATATTGCTGGTCTTCAGGAAGGCTCTTTGAACTATCTAAAAAGGTCTGACTAATGTTTAGCATTCTGTCCAGGGCATCCAAAGCATCTGGTCGTTCCTTATGTTCTCGCACACGATCTTCCAACTCTTTTGTCATCAGTTTGATGGATTTGTATTTGTCATCATAAACGTCACGCTCAGCATTAGATCCATCCTCATACAGCCAATCGGAAATCTACAAGTTATTTTAAATTATATTATTAAACTGTCACTTGTTAAAAACTTTAAGACACACAGTCACTGATTCTTTCTTCCACTATTTATCTGATTTTTATAGTGACTGTCCAAATAACTTTCACTGCCGGTTTCAAAGGCTTAAAACCGACTAGCTTGCAGCATTCGGTGTTTTTATTATAGCATTTCTGCACGCCTTTCCCCAAATGTAAATGATACAGGAAAGGCACTAAAGAAAATGCGTGCGTTTAATAATTACGCATAAAAAGTTTGGCGAGCCCTAGGCTAATTTATAAGTGTATAACAATAATATTATTAAAAAACTTACTTCAGAACATGCACTGCCGATCTTCTCACGCTCTTCTTCTGAAACATAACTTTCATACTCCGTAGAGTAAATTTTATTTGTCATTTCCACCACAAATCCTTCAAGTGTATTTCTAGAACGTTCAGTCAGGGCGCGAAGTCGATCTGCTTCGTTAAGTGCGCTTAACCTAAGGAGCAAAATTAATTGAATACTGTCATTTATGCAAGATTCTTTATAAATCGAAAGTTCAGGCTGTTATTTTGTAATAATGAATATCCATCAGTCTATCTTTTTAGATTCGTCTATGATTAAAACTGTTAACAGCGTCAACTTACTTTGATGCAGCAGCGTCGAATTTAGATCCATTCAAGGGAGCAACATCTATTATTTGAGAAACAATGCCCAAAGGTTCCCTAACTACAACCGTCTTCTGTTTCTTCGGTGCACTAGTTCCTGTAGCATTAACGGTATCAGACTTTTTCGTTCCATCGTCTTTATCCGTTTCGTTAGCAGTAGCATCTGCTTTCAGCTTATCTCCATCAGTCGTGTTACCCGAATCAGCAGAGCCGGTTTCTGGTTCTGCATCTGATTTTTGAGCACCGTCAGCTGACGACGCTTGGTCATCTGTTTCGGGTTTTGGTTCCGAAGAGTCTGCACCACCTAATATTTAATACAAACATTACATTTTCCTTCCTGAAAAACTCTTAATTACTAAACAACACTAAAACCAACACTTCATAATTAGTGAACTATTGAATGAAAATTTGTGAACTGTCCAAATAACTTTCACTGCCGGTTGCAACGAAATGAAGACCGACTAGCTTGCAGCATTTGGTTTTGGATTGATTTTTATTATTGCATTTCTGCACGCCTTTCCTCAAATTTGATGATACAGGAAAGGCACTAAAAGAAATGCGTCGTAAATAATTATTATGTACTAACAAGTAATATTAAATTCTCACTGAATGCAAAAAAAAAATTCAAACCTGAAAATAACGAACTGAAAGCAGAACCGATTTTGGACAATGTGTCGCTTCCATCAGCTTCATCTAAGACGGTCGAATTCTTCTCGAAAACAGCTTCGACGAGATTCAGTGAAAAGATACCGCTTTCGTCCATTGTAAAATGGGCTTTTACACCTTTAGATTCAATTCCTTCACCTTTGTTCTTTTCCAGAGCAGCAGTTACACCAGTTAACTCAACTTTCGTAATGTTTGGAGAACCGACGGCTCTAAAGTAGAAATATTAAATACAAGTAACCATCAACACCCTCATTTGTCTGACCAGTCTGACGGGCAATATAATTCATTTAAAATTCGAATTCTGGCACATACATAATGACTAATTTCTAAAATAACTGATCACTTACAAAGCTTCTTGATGGGATACAGGTAACTCTCCGTAGCTAACATAGAATGTGAAATCCGATACATGCTTATTGAAGGTTAGAATCTTCTTTTGCGGATAAGGGTTCATTGGAGCAAATAAAGTTCGACGAATGATTTTGATAGTTTTAGAACCGTCATCGTTATCAATTTCCCTTTCAAAATCAACCAAAATGGGGAAAATAACAGCGTCTTTAGTGAGGAACTTTTTGACTTTAAATCCTGAACTCAGATCAGCAGCTTTATAGACAGCACCCATGGCTGCTGCTTCGTCCGTGTTCAAGCTTTTTCCTAACTCTCGGCTGTAGTGGCTAATCAATTTCTCTTGGACTTTTGGAACCCGCGTTCCTGCACCTACCAATATCACCTACAATACCAACAAAATTAATTATTTATTTTGCCCATGATGATTGTGTACGCGCATATATCGCACCACCGAATATATTTAATAAATACCTAAGTAATTAGGTATGGCATTACCTGGTCCATAATGTCCATCGTTAAGCCTGCTGCATTGAGAGCATTCTCCACAGGTTTGGCTACTCGTTCAAATAAGTCTTCATTTAATTTCTCAAACTGTTCCCGTGTTACCTGAAGTCGGAAATCTTTATCGTCCAAGAGACCCTCAACCTAGCGATTACAAATAATTAATTACAAATTGCATCACACTACTGATAAAATCTGAAAGATAATTAAAATCTTAGAGTACACTTGTAGACCTAAACTGTCCAAATAACTTTCACTGTCGATTGCAATTGAATTGAGAACCGACTAGCTTGCAGCATTTGGTTTGGGATTGAGTTTACTGTAGCATTTCTGCATCATTCTTTCCACAGAGGTCAAGAATATTTCTAAGCATGAAATGCGTAATCATGAACCATAAACACAAACAAACGAGATTAACACGTATTTCTACCATAGTCTTACTTGGGCAAAATGATCATTGTTGGCACTGAGAACATTTTTCACTCTTCCAGCTTCCTTAAATAATTTCGCCATAGCTCGATGATTGGTGAAGACGTCGGTGGGAGTTTTCTTCATGTCATTAAATGCCTTCGCCAGATGGTCTCTTAAACGCAATTGCATCTCTAAGCCTCCAAGTGTTCGATCATACCTGGAATAGCAAATTATGGGTTTAGTACACTGAAAATCTGTTACTAGTATTTATCCGTTTTCGTGAAAGTAAAGCCGTAATTGACCGGTACTGACTCTAGGTTACTATGAAGCAAAAATTGTGTCGGGAAATAAGATAATGATAAACAATTAAATCTGAATGAGTTGGTCTTTAAACTTACGCAACACCAAGCACGCTCAACTGAGGATTAGTTTCTACAACACTCCGTTCTTTTGTTTTCACAACTTGGTAACTCAAGACTGTAGCAACAGTGCTTGATGCACCCATATCGTATACAAGAATATTCTGAGCGGTCTCGTTAAAATCCTTTCTGCGGAATATGCCGTAATTCAAACCGGCTGAAATAAATAAAATCGATTAGCCCCAATAGTTTATCCAAATACTGAAAGTAAATTAGTAATATACCATCAGAAAATGTAACGTATATGTAAACCAAACATGTCGAAAAAATTACCAGCGGTATTTGTATTCATAAGCTGCAAAACTTTGACACCAGCTAACTCGGCTGCACTTAAAACAGACCGACGCTCAGCTTGATTAAAATATGGAGGAACCGTAATCACGGCTTCTTTTACGGGTTGACGGGCAAAGTCTTGAGCGTAGTCTCGGCACTTACTTATTAGCATTCCTAGAAGCTCCTCCGGCGAGTAAGATGTTTCACTAGAAAGCAATGACAAAGATAAACTTGAAACACGTATTTTTAACGCACCGTATTAAAAACTAAAGTGCTATTTTCAAATCTAAATTTCAACGTCACCGTCAGAACTACTGACCTGTCGTGTTTAAAAAGAACGGTGCCCCGCTCTTCATCAGCAACAATATTGTAATAAGGGAATCTTTTCTGGAACAACTGCACAATAGGATTATCAATCTTCTTGCCCAGCAGATCTAAAAAGTACATGTATGCATTGGGAGGGAATCGAACGGCGATGTTCAAAGCATCCTCTCCAATCAGTCGTTCACCATCCCGGAATGAAATAGCAACTGGCGTTTTCCTTTTTGACTCTTTATTTAACACGATCTCCATTGGAACCCCAGGCTGTATCAAATATTAACATAAGAAATAAGAAACCAGTCCAAAATTATTTCATAAATCCCATTTCGCATTACACAATGCTACTAGCACAAACCAAGTGTCAACAGTGAATGACGCACAAGCACAATATATGAGTATAAATAAAACAAGTGCTTACCGATACGATGCCGATTTTGACCCATTCGGATCCTAAATCGATACTCATCACAGCAACACTATCAGCCTGATGGCAAACGCCTAGTAAGACTCCGACAAGCACAGTAAAAACTAATCCACGCATTTTGGAATCCATATTAAATATCTGTGAATAAACATAAATGCAATGCTCGTTAGACAGTGTAGTTAACATTTTTCACGAACGAAATTCACACAAAAATCCATGCTACGCATTTTTATAATTTTAAAAAGTCACAATAATACTTAAAATATGTAGATGACATAAATTATTGAATAAATTATAGGAGAAGGTAGAAATTAGCCGGTCTCCTGTCTCCTTATCTCGCTGCACGTTCTAGAAGGTACTGTCAAGTTCCCTACTATTTACTGCCATTTACGCATTACTCTCAAACTTGAAGTGCTTACTTGCATACCACATAAAGGAGATAAATGCACTATTTTGGAGGAAAAAAGCAATGGCTGCATGCTGTATCACCTACCTACTGGGATTCAAGTACCTACAACAACTAACCGGCTTTCAATTTCGAGAGTCTAAAACGCTGAAAACTGGGGACCTAATACACGATTTCGAACTTTTGACTCTAAAAAAGTTGAATCTCTCTTATTTTGTAAAATAATTACCTATTTAAAATTAGCTACGAAGCCTATTTAAAATTCACCCCATGATTTATTTTACTGACGAAAATCGATGAGGGCAAAAGGCAACTAAGCCCGAGCCCTGAGCCCTGCCATCCATTAGCGTCATCAAGTCAGTACCTATGACCTACATTATTTACTTGTCATTCATCATTTGTCAAAATTAAAATCCACTTTGGCAGTTGGTTAAAAACCACACTTATTACGTTGTTCAATAATAATTAATAATAGAACATAAATCAACCGACAAACATGGAATCGCACCACCTAACACTACTACTACTAGTCAACAAGGAATAATTTTCGGCCTGAGGGTCAAGGGTTAGTCAGTTAGTGGGTCCGATCTCCGATACAGCGTGAATGGTCAATGGTGAAACTGCCTGCCAACGTGCCAACTGCGTACAATAAATGTTTTTTTTTACCGTCAACCATTGACCATCATTGATTATATAATTACTTACACCATTGAACGTATGCTGAAGCCTGAAGCTCAATCATCAGTGATTGAGCTGCAAAAGACAAACAAACAAAAAAAAACTTTAAGATTTTTGTCTAATTTTCTCTAAAATTTTGAAGAAACTTTACCATGCGCTAAGGGATTCTCTGTTCCAATAGTTTCGGGCCTTCCTTGTCCGATTATGGATTAGAAGAATGAGTTAGAATCACACAATTTATGACAAAATTCAGACTAGAAAAATGGGTCCCCTGACGGACACGACGGTGTCTGGTTGCTGGTACCGTTACCGTTTTACTTATTTGCTCTCTTGCAGCTGTACACTACTGTCTGTATATCCTCCGTCACTGAATGCATGCACTATTACTATTAAACTATTATACATTTGATTTGATGATCTGAACTGAAGAAAGAATCTGATCTTCCCTTCAGCCACCCAACAGCTCTACAGCTCCCTTCTCAACACACTCACACAATGAACAATTCTATGGGGAATGGGGATGCGGATGCGGATGGGGAAACTATTAATACACGAAATACGAATGATAGAATGAATGTTACGTCAGGTAAAAAGTTACTATACGTGTACTACGATTACGGTTTTACGGTAATGGTTGCGTTTGTTACCTTTAAATTCTTTATCCTTAATGCCTTTAATATTGCCGAAGATGTAGTTTGAAATTGAAGAGCTGCTGATCTTGCTTTTCTTGGGAATTGAGATTAGATTCTGTGAGCAGTGTGCTCACCAGTGAGGCAGTCGTCACTTGAGCAGTCGTTCAGTCTTGAGTCCATCGGCATCGGGATTTGTGGGCTTCCGGGGATGAGATGATAAGTCCACGCGTAAAATTCGTGTGACAGGTTCATTGGCTCAATTTCTGCTCGTGGAAGCCACACTCGTAGATGGCAGTGGAAGAACCTTGGAGGGGAACGTTACTTCAATCCACTTTCTAGACTTTTAGTTTATTACACGTCGCCTTTTCCCTCATCTACGTGGATTTAATATGACATTCTGATCCAATTCGTATTTATTATTTAACCATTTAAATGCTAATTAGGTCTATCTATACTTCTGTGTGGAATAGCTCCCCTTTTAAATGGTATTGCGCATTGAAATATTGAAGTTGAATACTTTATAAGTAAATCAAATGGTAAAGAAGAGCATGAGTTCTACTGTACCTTTCTAGGTAGAGGTACCTACTTACCTACATACTTTATTTACAAATTGCTAAATGTTATGTAAGTATACTTGTAAACCATCATTGTTTTCGGTTTGGTTAAAATACACTACATAAAAGTAGGTAATTACATTACTTAATCAGTATCAGACGTACACTCTACCAAAAATCATTTAAAACTCATCATGGTCATCCTACGAATACAGATTCTCTAATAGGTGATCTTGTGATCTATATTCTGATGGGCAATACTGTATGTATGTATGATGACATGCATTCTTCTAATGCACTGCCGTAGCCGTTGATGAGTTAGTTATTGTTATTGTTATTGTTATTCACTGTAGAACTCTAGACGTATTTTGATGTACAGTATCTTTACGACTTGATGCATGAAAAACGCATCATTATCATGATGGAGTGAAATACAAAATACAATGGGTCCTTGTCCTTACTGATTACAATACGTTTTAGAATATTCGAATAGGATTTAATTGTTGGAAAAATGGTTCCTTTGGAATTTGGTAGAGTGTCTGTACTTAGGTAGGTACTTAGATTTATAGGCTGAAGTTCATAAATCGTAATCATTTTAATGATTCGAAACTCGAATATGAATTTGCAAACGCTAACCCAGACTGAGATGAGGATGAGATTCTCAGTTATAGTTCTGTTGTAGAAAAGTATAATGAAATATAAAGGTAATTATATTTTTATATTATTTGTAGGATTAACATCAATGTCGCTCAATCTTTGTAGTGTAAGTGCATAAAAGTGCATGGTATGGTATGTTAAGATATAAAATGAGACACAACATCTATTACAAAACACAATAGTTTTGTATTTTTACTACGTTTGTTATATAATGTAAGGCTCTTCTACGTAATATTTAAGTAAGCACCTATATGCCTCTTTCCATTCTTCAAAGACTTGTCAGGGTGTCACTCGATGCCCCAAATTATTGTTATGGCCATGGGAGTAGGTAACTAGGTATCTACAAAAACAACACAACATACTCTTAAAAGTGAAGCCTAAAAACGCTCATTTGAAACGCATTTAACGCATATGTGTTCGTAATCTGCGATAAAAGTATTCGGGCTTCACTTTTAATGGTTTTTGGTAATATGTATCCAAGTAGATACGGCTGTTCTTTTTATTAGTTTCTTGTTAGTATAGTATTATAGTTATAAGTATGTAGGCATGAGTAGGTTTTTTTTTTTAATTTTAATGCAATGTAGTGGCAAACCCAGGCGATTTTCTGATCGCGTGAAAAACAATAATGTTATAATTTAGTGATTTGGGAATCAACTTACAAAAGCATTCAAATTCAAAACCATTATTGCTTGCATAGCATTGTTTTGTACTGTTACTTCTATCTAAAAAGTGTTACGCGACACTACATACTTCGGTCTATAAAATTAAGACACGCTTCACTTCACATAAAGTAAAACATTGAAGTTGAGCCCCGGGGGAAATGTTTTTGTTGTTGCTTGCTCTAAATGTAGAAATAGAAACAATATAATATTATGCTTAAGTAGGTACTAAGCTAGTAGCTGTAGCTAGTAGGTGTCTAGTTTCAAAAAACCAGTACTTTTTGTAGCTTCGTGGACTGCGGTTCAGTTATTAACCACGATCGACAGAAATTCAAGTTAAAAGTAAAGTCAACCGTGTCGGTAAAATAAAGCATCAACTATATTTCAAACTTGCTATGTATTTCATACAATAATCCTTCCGTATTAACTTACGATTGTCAACTTCTCCGTGAAATATTTCGTTTACGTAAGTAGAACATGTAAGAATGCTCATGTATAAATGGGTAGTGGATCTTAGGTGATTTTAAACTAAGTACCTTACTTATCTAATACACGATTACCTATCTAAAAGAGCCAATGCGAGGCGAAAGTTGAAAAATTAAAGAATTCTTTTATCAACATATTCCGTAATATATAAACCTTTATTCATACGCCCTTAATTTATGTCAGCACTTTTAGCATATTATACAAACATTTTCATACAAAATATTATGTACGTAATGTATAATTCTGAAAATTAGCTGGTAATTTTACACCTACGTACTTATGTAATACATATTTATACTACACTAAAGTTGTCTACGCATTGCTAACGTGATGTAAATCTGAATTTTAAAAAATAAAAATTTTAAGAATACATACTTACATACATACATCATTTGAAAATAAGTCTATTTAGTAAGTGAATACACGAATTCTGATTTTTATTTATTAATAAATGCCATGCGTAGGGGGAAGATCTGAGTTTAATTCCCGTTGCTGGAGACACTGCATTCTTCGATTGCTGGTGGCCAGTCAAGGTCTACAGCCTAAGACATAAGAAAATAAGTACTTGCATTTATGTTAATAAGCTTTTAATTAGAATTTTAATAAATGCGCTTATCAGCCATGTGGCCGCGTAGTATTACATTATATTCTTCTTCTACCCATATACATACTTAAGTACATACATGCAGTGTTCATAATTTAACTAAGAATTTAATAAAAAGACTTACCTCAACGTCTAAAGCAACGATATCAGTTG
>JAQFZC010004724.1:0-15505 GCA_034695205.1 Dicyrtoma fusca | reverse complement strand
TTGCAGATTTAGACACTGGAAACGTCAAATCTACATCCAAATGGACTATCTACACATTTACTTTTAGACAAAATAATTGACGATTCGACCAGTGTGACTGGTAATAATTTTGTTTTTTAATTTTCATAGAAACTAATTTTAAAATAAATTATTCTATTTGTTTGCGGTAATTAGTGCTATGTAAAATTAATTCCCTGGGATTTATAAAAAGATTTGGAAAAGTAATGTTCTTGTAGAAATCCATCTTTTATAAAATGGCTGACTATCATTCATGGACGATTTTAAAGATATTTTACGAAAATGTAAGTTTTGAAAAGCCGTTTAAATGAAAATTTGCGTTGCAGTAGTAGGATTAATGCAAATAAATAATTTTCAAAACGAATTACTGTAGGACAAAATAGTGCGTTTTTAGAAGGCCAACGCTATTAATCATTGTATTAAATAACATGTGAAACGTATGTAATTAACCTTTCGAAAAATGCCAGTTTCAAAAAAGGCAAACTTGGAGTACAAAATGTGACTGAAAAAAACTAAAAAGAAGCCCATTATTATTGGAAAAAAACCTAATTTCCGGAAAACGTATTTTAAAAAAATACGTGAAATGAAATTGAACTTATGGCGGCAATTTGTTTGCGCGCCAAACAGGAAGCGTTCACAAAGTTTCAAAATCGGATTTCTACTCTAGAGATTGAGTTAGCTTTGATGACATTATGAATTGGTGTTCAACGTGTACAAAATCATAATTATTAAATAATTCAGTAATTGGCTTAATCTTTATTTTTTTATTGGGATCGATCATGGCAGTGATTAAAGCCGAACCCCAGCAAATCTGTTTACAGATTGGACTTGTTTCTGAAATGAATGAAGAAAATGGCGTGAAAGTGCACAACTAACAACGAAACGTTTATTTGAACTAAAGTCTATGCAAGGCGTGCTTAATTTTGCAATGGTAAAAGTAAAAATTAAATTATTTCACTAAATAAAGGATTAATTTTTACATTGTTTGCTGAATTTAATTAAAGTCGCAATCAAAATCGTTATTATTTCTCAAGGGCGCTGATACGCTGGATTTAAAATTGGCAGGTTAATATTATTGATGATAAAATCAAACGCCATTCGCCATTTTTTCGCAATACTTTGGCAGTGAAAATTAAAGAAGTTGTTGAAATCATTCGGTAAACAATTGGTATAAGTGCTTCCAGTTCTATTGTAAGCTTTTGTAGCTTAATATTATGTAGATTGTGATAAAATCTTAAAGTTTTAGTGTTTTCAATTCAGTTAATTATAGTATGTCCCTGGAGTTTAATTTACCAGTAGAGTTTTATATAAAAACTGTACAGGGCGTCCTAAATTCAGGTTTACAGTAGAGTAAACTAGCAACTTACTACTATTGTTTTGTCGCTATTTAAAATATAAGTAAACAAAATTCAAATACTAAACTATTTGAAAAAACAATAAATGACAAAAATTCTATTTGCTGGATAGGAAAATTAACAAAAATTATTAAATAGTGTTTGAACCAATAAAGTATAAGTTGACTGGATAAAAAGTTATTTAATTGAAAGTTGTTAATCAAGTCGGGACAGGCGAACATTGGAAAGAATGCTTCACAAACGTGTTTAATTCTGAAAATGTACTCTTTCATAATGATCAAAAATAGTAAAGAATACTTTTTCAAAACAGTCAAAACTAGTAAATAACACCTTTTCAAAACGGTAAAAACTAGTAAACAACACTTTTTCAAACCGGTCAAAACTAGTAAACAACACTTTTTCAAAACGGTCAAAACTAGTAAAGAACACTTTTTCAAACCGGTCAAAACTAGTAAACAACACTTTTTCTAAACGGTCAAAACTAATAAATAACGCTTTTAGTAGGTCAAAAAAACTAGAAATCAAGATTTTGGAAAACATTCTAAAGTAAGTATTTCATTAAGTCGAAACGGTAACTTGTTAATTGTGTATAATTCTTTATTTATTGATGGTACAGTCCAACGCCTGTACATTTTTTGACGATATCTTGCTAGGCTTGGGTAGCGCAGATTACGACTCGTTGTTGGAGATTTTAAGAATGATTTGAAGCTATGGAATTTTGCTATTTACTATTATTTTCGAAGTGATGTAAAATAAAAGGCAGAACATTAAATTATTAAAAATAATGTTAAAAAAAGATGAAATAGTGATAAAATGACCACTAGTGGAAACCGACAAGAACGAAAGAAGACAAATACGATTTGACAGCCATTTGTGACAGACGGTCCGAAGTGAGCTGCGACTATGAAAGCCAAACACATTCCTAGCCACGTTTCAGTATCTATCTTAGTAATAATTTTTGCTTTATAAACGTTCAAAATTATTGTTCAAAAATTGCATAATTCATCATATTTTCGTATAGGAAATGGGTCATCATTTCTAAACAGAAAAACGTTCCACAAGGATTATTTTCACAGTTTAGCATGCAGTAGGCAATACGAAAACAGAAATAATTTATTTTAATTAAGAAATTACTACATTCTGATTGCTCGCTATAAACAACCAGGGTTGTTTACACAGACATTAAAAGGCAATTGATGGACTCCGCTATTTCGAATAAGAATTCTAAAAAGGCGTTACATTTATACATTCACCACAGTTTTATAGAGAAATGACAGACGCAAATAATAATTGCAGAATTAAATGCCTACATTTTGAAGGTAAAAAGCTATAGATAAACTTGATTGGCCAACTGTCAAGTACTTTAATCTACTGAACCAACAGAATTGAAATTAAATCAAAAAGGTCAAAGCTAAAGGTACAATTTACAGAACCGTTTAACATAAAACAAGAAATCCCTTTACTGTCATATTCTAATATTTTTCGTAATTCAGCTAACGACAAGAGGACATCGCCTTCAATGTATAAATATACAAACACTATACATATTATTAAAAAAGGTGAAAACCATGAATTAACATTTAGAAAAGGTCATAACTAGTAATTAAAACCTTCTTGAAGGTTGAAACTATCGTTGGTATTATAATCGTTAAAGAAGTGGTTAAACGATCTTGAAGTGCAGGCCAATAATATGTTATTCAAAGTGGAAAACGGCGTGAAGCCTACGCATTTCAAAAAGTATAGCAGAAAAGTATATTTTTGTAACCCACTCAAAAATGGAACACCATGGAAAGGTTCCTTTACAATATTGTTTATTCGATAAATTACCCATTTCAAACAGGTGAACAGAAATTCACATTTTCAAAAAGTGCTACAATATGTTAATGTTCAAAAAAACATCCAGAACAAGTTATTTAGTATTATGTAATAATTACAAAACCCAATGGGTATAAACTAGAAAGTAACTTACTATTTTCAATAACGTTCAAAACTAGCAACTTGCTGTCTCAAAAAGGTCAGAACTAGAAGTAAGACTTTTCTGATAGGTTACAATTTCCCAACAGAAGTTGAAGGGAAACTGTCTTTAAGTTTCTGATTCGGGACGCATAGCAGATACATTGATTTTGAATTGCAAAAGATTTTGTACAATTTAAACCCAGCTCTATTAACATTTTGTACAATATAACATCCGAAACTGCCATTTTTAAAACCATTCAAATCAGAAAAATTTTTAAACTGAAAACTAACCGAAACAATATTTGCTGTAAAGGAACAAACGGCGTCAAGCATACATCTTTTAAACTTCGAAAAAAATTATTTTTGTTTTTTATTCGACAAATTACACGCTTCGAAAAGGACAAAACTATAAATCAGCGTTTTACAAAATATACAAAACGAATAACTAACAGATTCAACTAGGTAGAAAAAATTACTGTTTTCAAAAACATTCAAAAAGAACTGAACACACTCGCAAACCTTATAAAGCATTTAAAACCAAAGGTTAATAATGATGCACCGTCTAGAAATAGTAGTTGTACCATTCCATTGCATTGGTTTACTATCATTAACGAAACTACGAATATTTTTATCGAAGTTTATCTCTTTTCTAACTGAAACTTGTTTTGATTCTAAATGAAGCAAATGGCGTTGGAGTTATGAAACCACCTAGAACAAATTACCACCAATAGATATACTATCATCATCACGCTGAACGATGGATGCTCGATGGCGACAGTGTTTCATGTTTGGAAACATTGCCGGAAATGTTTCCTGCTTTCCTAAGCCAATACTTGCAGTTTTACAACGGACAGATTTGAAGGAAACGCTTTGAAGTTTGGTAGTAATTTTCAAGAAAGTAATGTTTTAACAAGTATTGTCTATTTAGAGAAATTAATAACTACAGATAAATCTATTTACGGCGACCCACATTCTGTAAAATCAATTTGTAAAAGAATGATAATTTTTGGAAAAGATTTTACTTTTATAGACATCCATCGTTTAGAAAAGGACTTTCTTCCAATTGACGCAATTTCAGAGGTTTTTCACGAAAAGTCACGTTCTGACAAGCGGTTGAAATGAATTTACAGAAAATAATAAATATTTCATTTTGAAATTGACAAATTTTTTTCAAATTTTTTTAATCAAGTAAGTAACAATTATACTACCTGTGTATTCTAGCCTGGCACAAAACACAGACTTTAATTATGTAAAATATATTCAAAAAATTCTGAACCCGGAAACCATAGACAAAATGTATTACAAACATGTTTAAATGTGTAAATTATCTAAACTACTTATGTATAACTAACATTCTCAAAACTATAAATCAGCATTTTTTAAAAGGTCAAAATAATAAATCAAGAGTTTTCAAAAGGTCTAAACTATCGTGGATAGTTCAAAGAAGGTCTAGTTGAAAAACAATAATTAAAAATTATTTGCTAATTAAACAAATAGTAGTAAATCCATTTTCAAAAATGTTGTAACTAGAATTTATCATTTTCAAAAACATAAACAAGACTAACTAAACGACAAAAAAAACAATAAAATGCATGTTAAGCAGCAATGTGTTAAACAGTGATTGTTGGAAGCAAAATTAATTTCTTGAAAATATGTTTTAAAACGTGAGGCAATGCTACACTAAGTGTAGTTCACTTACGTCACATTCTAAAAAAATCATATTTATTGAAAACACACTTTTAAATTGAACGGTAGATTAAATATCTTGCACAAAATTAAAAAATAATTTCTAGTATCAAAAACTTTTTTTAAAAATGAATTTCTTGAATTCGCTTTTGCAAAGCAAGAACACATAATTTTCACCCAGTTTGAAAATTTGCCATTAGTTAAGTGGACGTTCTCAAATTACTGTTACAAAATAAAAATAGCCTAAACGTTTTTCTTCTGTTAAAAAAGAGATTAAAATCTGACATTGAATTTTTCACAACCAATCGATAACATTTTTAGACTATGTAAATAGAAACACATAGTTTCAAGCACATGCTTTTAAAAGGTGTCAATTTTCGAAAGCAAGTTTTTAAAACTAAAGTTCTTAGCTTTGGTTTTAAAAAAGTTGTCAACATGGTCACAGTATAGTATATTTATTGTCTTTATCTGCCTTTTTGACAAGGAGCTCGGCGATTGTTGATGATTAAGTCATAGACAAATTATCTGTTTCGTAGCACGACTTGAAACAATAAACCGTTTATTTCTAGTAAAGTCTATTAAGACGTGCTTAATTTTGCAATAGTAAAATTAAAGATTGAAATATTTCACTAAACAGTTATTGAAATATTTTTGCTTTGCTAGTCTAAATTTTCTTTCGTCGGCTTTCACCATTATTATAATTTCTTAACGGCACTGATACGCTCAATTTAAACTTGGAAGGTTAATATTATTAATGGTAAAATTAAAAGCCGCTCACCATTTTTAGCCCTACTTTGGGAATCCAAAGTAATAGAGTTAATAAAAAACCGCCAGTAATCGATTGGATTAAGTACTTTTAGTTTCATTGTAAACTTTTGTAGGTTAATAGATTGCGATAATATCTTAATGTTTTTAGTGTTTTGAATCTTGAATTCAGCTAATTTGTAGTGCTCTTGGCGTTGAATTTACCAGTAGGGTTTTATATAAAGTTATACAGAGCGTCTTAAATTCACGTTTACAGCTTGCCTATATCAGTGCATGTGTTTAAAGCAACTGTTTTGCGGTAAATATAATAAGTAGGTATAAAGTTTAAAGCACATAGCATTTTGTAAACACTAAAACTAAAATAAATACTATCTAATGGTAAATAGTTCCACTCATTCCATTTAATTTACAGCTATTAAAATAACATCTATTCAAAAATTGCTTTTTTAAAAGGTCAATTTTTAAGCAAGTTTTTAAAACTAAAGTTCTTAACTTTCTTTTTAGAAGAGTTGTCAACATGATTACAGCATAATACATTTTTTAAACATTCAAAATGTACTCGGTTTTTATGGCGGTTACAAATTTATGTAAAATCCTACGTCAATTTAACATTACTAAAATTAATAATAGTAAGGAGAATAAGCAAAACCTATTGAATAACCGAAGCTTATCCAAACGTATCAGTAGTTTAAAATGCGAAAAGTGTTATTTGACCTAATTATACTAGTATGGTCGTAGCACTGGAATAATTTTTGTTTGAAGGCAAAATTGACCTTTTTAATAAAATGGTTTTATAGCTTCATCTTTCAAGGAAACATTTTTCTTTTCATAGAAACTAATTTTAAAATAAATTCTATTTGTATACTGTAATAATAAATTGCTCTGGAAAATCAGTTTCATGGAATTTATAAAAACACTTCCAAAAGTAATACTCTTGTAGGAATCCATCTTTTATAAAATGGCAAAGGTTAAGTGCCACCCAGTAGAGTAAACTATGGTGGGTATAATAAAGCGAATTTTTGAACGCAATTTATTAATATCGTTTTGTGGCAAATTATTATATTATTAAATAAAATTAAAACACTAAGCTTTTTGAAGAAACTATAAATTACAAAATTTCTATTTTCTAAATAGAAAAACTAACAAAATTAATAAGTTATTTTTGAACCAATAAAGTATAAGTTGATTGGACAAAAAGTTAATTAAATGGTATTTCCTTAACCTAGTCGGCACAGGGGAATCATGGAAAGAAAGCTTTACAAAAATGTTTATTTCCATAAATATATTCTTTTAAATCGATCAAAACTAGTAAGCGATACTTTTTCAAGGAAGTCAAACCTAGTAACTAACGATGTTTCAAAACGGTTAAAACTGGTAAATAACACTTTCAAAACGGACAACACCAGTAAATAAGGCTTTTATAAAACGGTCAAAACTAGTAGATAACACTTTTTCAAACAGGTCAAAGTTAATAAATCACACTTTTTCAAAGCAGTCAAAAATAGCAAATAACGCTTTTAATAGGTCAAAAAGTTATTAATTACGATTTTCAAAAACATTCTAAAGTACCTAAGTATATGTTACCTTTATATATATATTATATTACACATTACTGTTTCGAAAAGGTAACTTATTAATTGTGTGTAGCTCTGTAATTATTATTGAATGTAGAGTACAACGCCAGCACATTTGGTTTACGAAGTTTTGCTAGGCTCATTAATTTCCGTTGATCTACGTATCATCAGCACGTGTATTCAGTATAAGTGAATTCATCAAGTAAAACTTTACTATTAAGTTTTATATATTCACAGTAGTTTATTTTAGGTGGCTTTTGGTATTTACATGACTGTGCATGACATATACTAGCCCCAAGGCATTTAATTAAAGCATCTAAGATGTAACGCATTAGAAATGCAGTAGCATTGTGTAGCGTGCATAGGTACGTTTAACGGTGGATGAATGTGCACTGAAATGTGGAATGGAAGTGGCGTTATAAGCTTAGTTGTGAAATGGAATGGGATGTCGAAATTTAAATGTTGAATGAAAGTGGTGGTGGTGGTGGTTTAAGTTGAAAGTTGGATTGTGAAGGGAGCCTGTACGTTTGAATTGAAATGTATGGAGACAGTAGACAGACTTGGAGCAGATGAGACTGGAAGGCAACAAAAATGGAAAGGAATGAGTGAGGACGGTGGACGTCTGTTGGAAGGAGAAATCAGAGGCACCTAATGGCAAAAGCTTTGAAAGACGGGCCATGTCAACACTTTTGAAACCAAAATCTAATCAGATTGATTATTCCATTTATTTTAAAAACTGATCTGGCGTTCATTCCAGACAGTCAAATAGATGTTATTTCATTTTTTTGATACATTAAATTTATACGTTACTACCAAAGTATTACGCTAACTACTACTTAAGAGTCGTCACGAACGCATGACTTCCGTACCTTTAGGGAGAGTGAAAGCACTGACTCCTGGGGATTGAGAAATAATCTTAATTATTTTAATTGATGAGCTCGTACAACCAGACTGGCCCAAAGAGACCAGCAGGATATTGTGTACGGCATAATTTGTAATAATTACTTACATGTTTATTTTCGTACACAAGAAGTAAATAAGATTTATTCGGGATTTGGTCGATTATTCGGAATTACAAACTCAGCCTTCCTTCAAGGACCACGGATCCGAGGTGGAGAAAGAGATTTCCAAGGAGCGGGAAGATGAGAGATGTTGAGGGATGATGTTGTTGGCTCACCGTCTGAAAATAAAAGACGCCACTTTTTTCCCCAGCATCAGTAGTTATCCCTCATTCTCATCTCTTCTGTCCCTAGCGACCAGACACCCTTCGAGGCATCAGACGCTACCACTAAGGGCGACTCCCTCCTTTCCTCCCTCCAGTTCTCAAATCGAGAACTAGACGAAGCGAAGGGTGAATCTTTTCCCTTCGTTCCTCATTTATAAAATAATGACAATTTGTGTCACATCATAAAAATGACGAACAACTATTGAATTTATGATTTGCAATGTTTGAGTAACGAGTAACATTTACCCTTTTTTATTTAGTATTTTTTAGATTTTAGTTCATTGTAGTATTCAATTTTTAAAGAACCGATGTTACATGACGGATTTTACTAAAAACAATGTTCGCACTATCAACATTGATTTTGTAACATGTAAGGAATTTTACTTTTTTATGAGTATAAAGGTATCATTATAACTTAAAACATGACCAGCAAATCACCCCCTACACGTTTTACAGCATCGTTTTACATTATATAGGTACGTACTACTGGTTATTGGCAAAAACATGAAAGTTGCCTTTAAGTTTTTAAAACATTGACTTTTCTTCATTTTGTGTGTAGTATTGTTTTGTACAGGACATTACCTTTCAAATGATTTCTTACTTGCTAGGTTTCAAGCAAAACCTTCGCATTTTTATTATTTTTTGATTTTAGGAAAAAATCCAAAATTCCCCTTATAAAAATGTTGTTTTATTATTTGACGCGTAGTTGGTAGAAATACCGCCCCATATAACTCAACTACGTCCCAACTAAAATATCTACATACATACGCAATGTCGGTCGCCAGTCAGCAGTGCCCTCAACACTCCACATTCAACATGTGACATTCAACATTTGACAATTAAAGTCAACTGATCCGATCGTCATCATCATCATTATCATCATCTTCATTATTATCAGCAAAAATGGGTTCGTTCCTTTGTACATGTTAATTTTCATAATTTACAATGTTTTGTAGCGTCACAATGGTCAGGCACAATTGTTAGAGCAGATTAAAACTTAGTTTAGTTAAATAATATTTGCTTTCCTACAATATTATTGAAATTTTATTGCTCAAGTTATGCAAGTTTTTATAATTGTTCATCAAGTTAGGGTAGCTAACTTAAATGTGCTAGATCGTGTTTTGCTCTTAATTTATGTGCGATTGTAAATTTTGTTACTAGATGTATTATTAAAACCGAGAAAATTGCTAGAAGTAAACTGGCAGACAGAAGAAAAAATTACCTATCACATTTAAGTACAATTTGTTAATGTTTTTGTACGTTGAACTCATTCACCTAAATGCGCTTTTAAACTCAGTTTACAGACTTAATGTGAAAATATTTGATGTTAAAAAAGTAACACTGCTTGGTGTATTCAGTAGTTTTATTGAATCATCAAAATATTTATTCTCTCTTGTTTTGTAGAGGCTCAACTCAAAACGTGTTAAAAATATGTCACACTTACGCTTACCTTTCCCCACAACTCTAATTTGGTTTAATTTGTAGGCGGTTGTTATTCGTGATTAACGAGGGCGGCGACCCTCTCTTTTATGTTGAACTACTCAACAGGGATTGGGAGTGTGTGAAGAGGCTCAGTCGGTGGGAGCAGGGATAGTCGATTTCTTTACCGGCGTTTTAGGAGGAGAAGCCATTTTGGGGGATTGATCTTTGGTGTCATGGTACTGTTTCGTCCTAACTGAAGCCGCATACTCTACCACGGAGTCGGAGGTGTTGCTTTTTGAGGACGCGGTCCCCATCGAGACCCGGAGAATACCCTCCTCGTCCTAGAAGGGAATGCACGGAGGGGCTGGAATGAAGGTATTAATGACGAGGAGCGCGATCAATGGGTGAGGCCCATCCGGCCTCGTCCTACCTGACAGCGAACCCGGCCTCGAGTGAAGAGACGTGTGAGTCAACGGAAGGGACGTAGTCGCGTTATTGGTGACGTTACAAACCGATCGAATGATACGGAATTACGGCTCCAGAATTATTCAACTTTTCCAAAACGGTTTTTTGCTTTTAGTTTTACACAACTTTTTGAAAGTGCTAAGTTCTTGTTTCACTTCGGTTTCAAGTTGTTAGGTCCTAGTTTTGATCTTTCAAAAATGTTAATTTCTTGCTTTGGCTTTGTTAAAAAAGATAATTTGGAGAATGAATATATTTATAAAGCATCCGCTAGTTTGGTGCAGGAATGAGTTTATTTCCAATTAATTTGACAACAGTACAGTAGTTTTGTCAAATTTTTTGATTGTTTAAAATATCGGTAATAACTATTAATAATAAATATTTGACAATATAGCAGACTTTGAAGTGTACTGAGAATGATTCTAAATTCTGTAATGGAATTCTACCAATTAAAATGAATTTTTAATGAGTTGACTAGTGCTCTCTCGAATAAACTGTCCACTATTCTCTCCATTCTTTCATTTTGTTGAAAATTAATAGGTATTATTTTGTAATTCAATGTGCTTGAGGTTAATTTTTATAGTAATCAAATTCAGTCATTGCGGTTACGTATTTACGGAAATAATTTGAGTACTTTTCCATCAAATCACAGTATCTAGGAATTTAATCAGTCATTGTTTTTGTGGCTCTTAAATGTAGTGAGGTGACAGTAACAGACCTCTTTACTTATGTAAAGAGGTCCCTCCAGGAATCGTGACGACTCCATGTATTTTTTAATTTTGGGTAAGACTTCAAACTTCCTCAGGATATGTGCAGAAAAGGAAATCCTACTAGACAGTTTGGTAAAAAGACGAGGTGCTGATGAAGCGTTTTGTAGACAACAAAGTCCACGTATGTTAGCTAAGCAACACAAAACATATATGTAATTAATTATTTGGAATCAAATCTGAATCGGCAGAATAAAGATTTACAATTTGTAAAATATAATGCAGTACAATGGTGTTACGCTATAAATACACTTACGAGATCTCCTACATCCCAAGAGTTCTCATTGTAAAAATTCAAAATTAGTTCTAGAGGTTTGAAGTTATAAGAAAATTTTTGTCGTCTTCCTAGATTTCGGTAGAAACGCATGCAGAGTTAGGTGTTTACATATTCAAATCTTACATTATTTTTAAGGACATAGCATAGGTTAGAACGAAACGTACAGTGCATCTAAAACATACATTAATCAAAGCTGTCCAAAAATCAAATATATGATTATCGAGCATCCCGATTCTACGCTGCGCGGCTGGATTAAAGTGTTTCCTAAAATTGACGGATTCTTTTTACGGGCGATGCTACTAGCCCGGCTCTGCGTTAACCTAATTTGCCGATCAATCTAGTATGACAACTATTTGTAAAATATTCAAATTATATTAACGTACAATTTGTTGACGCTACCGATTGTATTAATTTAGTAAGTGTTGCTAAGATATATAGTTAAGTGAAAAGGAGCTTTTGACTCCAACTTAAAACAAACAAACTTGAAACTCGCAACACACTTTACTAACACAGCACTAAAATATTGTAACAGTAAAACATTGGGCGTTCACGGTGGACAGTTCTAGTCCATCTTCCACTATTACTTGGGAAAAGGTTACACCTTGTAGGTTGTGCGCCTTGTGGGGATACAGTGTCTACATTCCACCACTTGTCGTTTTCTACGTGGATTTGAAAATCCTCAATACTGAAAACTCCACAAATACACCATCAGTTGGCTTATTTGCGTTGCTTCATCGACCACGGGCGTAAAATGAAGGGGTACACTCTAACTGAATTTGCAAACATTCCATCGCAGCTTGTCGCAATACAATGTACACAAAATCATCGCTATCAGGCCTATGCTTGTATTTTTACTGGCAGGAACGATTGATTGCCACAATTAAGTTGGGCAGATGCAGACATTTTGACCGATGGAATCTCGTTTTTTGTCCTGCTTCCGGTGATTCCTGCTGTACTGGCGATTTACTGTGTTTGTCCTTCAAATACTTCTGGAACGTGTTGTTTGTATATTCGTTACCCATGTCCACGTACAAATGTAAATCCTTAGCTTTAGCTTCTTTAAAAATTAAATCGAATATTTTAAGCATTGTCAATTCAATGATTCATTGAATGGGATGTTTTATTTTTAAGCATTTGAAGTTACGCTCTCTTACTGAACGCATTGATCACTACAAGTACAAACAAATTACAGTCATTTCATTTAGCGATGTTTACGATATCCCTGAAACCGCTTGCCCATATTTCATTGGTAAAATTAAATAAAATACGTCGTTTTTTAAAACTTTGTTTTAATGCTTATGTAATGTGTAAGCGTTAATTGTTTGTAGTACTTGTTTTACAATTTTCTTGTCGGTCTACAGCTTCTTATTCTTTAGAAATCCACTCAAGTCTAAGAATGCTCCTGAAATTTGTTGATATTGAAACGACTGTTTGATTTTTGCTCGTTATTTTCCCTTCCCTGCATCATTTACATCCGTTTTTAAGCTGTTGGTTCAATATTCATACTTCTTAAGTAAATCAATACTCTCAATACTCAAGTTTACCAAAATTCAAAAATTCTGTCGATTTTTTTAAATGTTTAATTATCGTTGTTTTAAATCCTTCAAACTTAGACTAATTTTTAATTTAAAACTACTTTAAATATTACGAACGACAAAGTAGTTAGATAAAGATTATGTAGATATTACCATAGCATGTTGCATAATTCACGTTGTAATTTTGTGTGTTTTTATAACCTTACTGCCAAGGGCTTTAATCCACTGAAACAACAGAATTGAAATTAATAAATTATGATTTGCTTTTAGACTTTTTTAAATAGATTGCAAGCAATTTTTCAAATTCTGTATCTGTAGTGACTACATTTCTCGTGTACAGTTAGCAATATTTTTGTCTGTTTGAATAAATACCCACCGTTGTACACAATACTCTATTTAAATTATTCGGTACCGGAAAAACATTAAAAAGCAAAAATGTTCACGAAATTGTTTGATTCTTTAAATCAGCATTTTTTAAAGGGTTGCTCTAAAAATTTGCAACACTTGGTCCCACTTTCCCACTACAATAAACAAGTCAAAACAATCAGCGTTTTCAAACATTTCAACACTACAAATCCACACTTTGAGTGTCAAAACAAGAAATCTACACTATCAAAACGATCAACGCTAAAGCTGCAATTTCAAAACCATTCCAGATAAAATTAGAATCCATTTTAATGTCATATTTTAACATTTTTCGTAATTAAAATAACGACAAGATGTAATCGCCTTCAATAAATAAAAATATAAAAATATACATTTTATTAAAAAGGTGAAAACCATAAATTAACATTTTAGAAAAGGTCGTTACTAGTAATTAAAACCTTGTCAATGGTTAAAACTAACGTTGACCCTTTTATTATCATTGCTTAGAGGTATTTGACCCTACAATAATTTTCATGTTAAGCTAATATTATACGCCGGAAATTCAAAAACGGCGTATTTCATTTTTAAAAACATGCAAAACAAGAAAATAAAAGTTATAAGGTTCAAAAAAACAGAAACTCTTTATTTTTTAAAACGTTTAAACTGTAATTTATTATTTTCAAACTAAACAACTAAAATCTTTGACCTAACATGGAAGAATAGAAGAAGAAAAAAGCGTGAAACAAGAGTTGTACGAGTTAAATACTTGTTTAGATTTTAGAGGTATTCGTATCTAACTCTTACAAAGTTTGATCCAACAATAATTATTAGTATATTAAGTTGAATTATCATTTTTCCTTCAAACATAGTTTTCGTACGCCATAGAAGAATAACCAGGGAAGAAGCTGTGCCTATGTGACTGTAAGTACTGTAATCAACACTATTTTAATAAATAAAATATAATTTTGATATTATTGTTGCAATGGCAGGGCGAATAAAGCCAATGCCACTGCAACAATAAAGCATAATAATAAATAAAGTGGGAAACGGTAGTGCGCTGCAAGCTGCCGTTTATGCTGTGCTACGATGCACTGCTGACACTGGAACTAGCTTGGAAATGGATTGGCATAAAGACTGCGTGCATAGCCATTGCCGCAGTCATTTCCCAATTCATACAAACTAGAAGCAATTAAATATAGTTGATCTAAAAGTGCTAATTAACGCACTTTAGATTAATAATTACATTAAAGTAAAATAAGTAGAAGCTAGGCATTAATAATTAGGTGAGCAGTATATAGCAATATACTGCTCATATTGACCCATAGGGCCCCAATACAGTGGCTAAGTACAATAGCCGATCGTGAGAACCTGCAGAGTAGTAGGGACCCACGAGCGTCAAATACACTACGAGGCTCTCGCCCGTGAGTTATACCACGGACCGAATCTTCCTACACACCCACCCTGCACCTCCAAACCCCTTCTCCAACTTCTCCGTGCAATTGTGCCCCTACCTACCACTATCCTATTTCGCCCAAGGTTATACGTTTGACCGAAATCTCCCTGCCTTTTTGCCCCTGCCTCCTATACCTTCTCCCTGCCATTGTACCCCTACCAACCTCTCTCTCCTTTTCGCCCAATGTTATACCTTGGACCGAATTCTTCCTGCCATTGTGCCCCTCCCCCTCAAACCTTCTCCCTGCCATTGTATCCCAACCTACCGCCCTCTCCCCAGTGTTATCACTCGTGTTAACTTCTTTTGTGCGTCCTCCCGCCCAAAGTTTTCCCCTTGGGACGGCGTTTGCGGACCCGGCTGCTTAAAACCAGCAAAGAGGTCTGCCTGTCGTCTCTTGCCACACTCGGCCTTTCGGCTTCCGTGGTTTCCTGCCCGCTGCCGCCGCCAATGGACTACTACTGCTGCCACTGCTGACGACTGGAGTCGTCATCCCTTCCCCTACCTCAATCCCACGAGCCACCCTCGCCTATTCCCGCGAGTGTAGGGAAATATTAAGAGAACAGCAAACCCCCGAGGTCGTCCTCTGGGCTCTTGACTGTGCATATACGCGGTCTAGGAATTCATCCTAGCATCTCAGCGCTTCC
>JAQFZC010004723.1:0-15506 GCA_034695205.1 Dicyrtoma fusca | reverse complement strand
TAATTTATTATTATTGGCGATTCAACATCTCCGAGATCAACATGTCTGTGCAGATTTCAAACGATCGTGACTGCATCATCTCCTGTCTCTTACGAAGACTTTTTATGGACGGGGAATAAGAGACTTCATATATCTCGATTATGAAGGAAGTTCAACTGTCGCAGTGCTCAGAGCTGAGCTTCGACCAAAGATTGCGTGTCCTTACCACCTGTGACGAATTATATTTCGGGACTTCCGAATAATAATTAATTAGGATCTATCTCAGCTGATGCCCGCCAGACTTAATTAGTTGGTAAGAACATTGTTGAAATGATCGGCGAAGGACCGGATGACCGGAAATTCCTGTACATTCCCTTCGACCAGCGCAGGGGTGCTATCAATTATACGTCTGCAGACGAGGTGTTTACAAATAACTTTTACTTTTACAATCCATTACTATTACCAAAGACGAAGGCTAACTAATTAATTTTATTTGCAAACATAGCATTTTTCATTTCAGGAGCCTCGTCTCTAGTGGAAATAGAACAACAAACTAAACACAAACACTAGCGATTTCAAATGTTTTTATGGCTGCCAAGTTTTAAAGATTCGATTCCTGGAAGTTTCTGAAAATGTCCGGGTTTCATACCTTTCATTCCCGGACATTCTTCCTAAGCCATTGAGATACTTATGATAGAGATGCAAAGTTTAAAAAGTTCGATTCCAAGTCACCAAATTAAAATGTGATCAGATTTTTGGTATAAGATCAACACCAAACCGTTAAAACATCATTTCGATCGAAACGTCATTTCGCTATTCATTAAAATATAGCAAAATTTATTGGCTGTTATGCATTTACTTTAATAATTACCCAGCATTTTTTATACTGCAAATTCCCGGAATACCGTCTATGATGCCTATTCGTTAAATTATAAAATATTAGACTAGTATGGTCGAGCGAGAGTATGCAATTATATAGAAGTCACAGACTCCATCTCAAAGTTCAAAAAATACAACACCAACTCTTTGTTCAGTTTTTAAAAAATCGCAATGTATTTTTTAGTTTCAGTTTTTATTCAACATTTCATTGAATCATCACCATCACTTTCTTCAACTTTCAAATGTTCAATAAATTAATATACCTACTATATTACTCAATAAATTGTCAATACTTTGCATTGCATACCGAAATCAAATACAGAGAGCTGCAGCTACCTGTAAATATATGTCGAGGTATGGAACTAATTATTTACTCCGTCCGTCAACAAGGTCAAAAGTAATCGCAAATCCTACTGTCACTGTCGACAAAAATTAACCTGGATTTGTCCATTCCTAAATAGGTCGAAGAATAAAAAATATAAATAAAAAAAAACAAGGCCTCAAATGCTTAGATAGTTAATGGTTTGCTTATTCTTTTGCTGAATTACTCCAGACAAAGACAAAAAGTTCTAAAAAGTAAAATTAGGAAAAGACTTTTACTAAACCATTCTTTCATGCAAATCCACTTTTACTAAACTAAAATTAAAAATTGATAAAACTGGATGGATTTGCAATTTGCATTTTTGCAATTTGCATTTTTAGCCATTTTTGCCTTGCAATTTGCATTAAAGAATGGATGATAAATCAATGGTTTTGTTGCCCTTGAATTAAGCGGAAGGCGCGGGCTTTTTTAAAAATGTGGGCTCTGTTCCGTTACTGCTAAAACCTACAAGTGCTAATGAAGGTTAGTCCCTCGTCACCCGTCGCTCCAGTCATTTAAATGTTAAACGTATAGTTAATTAAATATGCGCTCAGGGATTTAATCATTGAAAGCAGTATCCTTAACCCAATTAGTTTGACTGCTGCTCCATTTAGCAGTCACTAAGTAGACAATCTAAGAAATACCCGCCTGCAGATCCTTAATTTAAAATTTGTTAACTAAATCAGCAAGTCAAACTATCTATTTACTTGGTAAAGAATAAGGAAGCACAAAGTATCACCGCCTGTCGTTATATTTAAGTACGAAAATGTGATTTTAGGTCGTCAATCGTGTAGTGTTGTTGTTTTGACTGTGACTTTTGCTTTGAATTTGGTATTTTAATATGTAACAACAAATGTGCGCTGTCTGTCATCTGTAGTTAGTCATTAGTAGTGTAGCACTAATAAGCAGTAACAGGGTAAACGGGATTAGCGTTAGACTCTTTGTCGTATTACTATCAACTAGGTATATGCCCTCCCCTAAAAAGGTCTGAATTGTTAGTGCAGCTGAGTTTGAGGACGGTAAGTATTCACCTACTTTAGTATTTACTTATTCATTATTAACTGTTTAAAAAGGGCATAGTATAGTGTATTACATTTTTTTGTGCTTCGGGGTTTATATAATTAGTTCATATTATAGCATAGCTCACCCAAATGTTCCAAAATTAGGTCGGTCATCGGTGATTGTAAAGCAGTCAAAATTGGAACCTGAGTATTTTAAGTCTGAATAATGACTAACAAAAACAAGTGCCTAACTTGTAATTATACTATGTCTACGTTGTACGTTACAGAAGGAATTAGTAAGAACGTTTCTTCGTTGATTTTGATTATTTAATTATTGCGAATGAGAGTTGGAGTGGGTACAGTTGACATTGACAGTGTCTAGTCAAGTCTAGCAACTATGATTTTGCCCTAGTATGGTTTTATTTCGAATTACAAGTGACAGATTTAGTGTTTCAATGCCACCAGTGCAGTCCGTGATATTTAATTGAATTTGTAAGCTGTGACGATTAAAATATATTTTTACATTCTTAAACAAGAGCAAAATGTGTTTAATTTGAGGTAGGCAATGACAGTTGCTACAATAATCTGTCAATCAATAATAAATCAATTACGCATGTTAGTGAATTACACCAGTGTCAGTTGTACAATTTACGTAAGTGAGCAATTTATTCAGAATCGTTTTCATTTAATTATTAATTTTTGCTGCTATTGAAGTGACAACCATATAAGTGTTTCACAAAACAGAAGCTTTGAATTCGATGTAAATTGACAAAAAAGTACAGGAAAAGTATGTTAAAGATGGTAAAAATTCTGCGATACAATTATTTTGATAGTAGTATTGCATTGTTAGACTAGATTTTATGCATTAATATTACCGTTGCATTTTGCATGGTTGCTTGTTTGCTGAAACAAAGATTGGATTAGCTGCCTGGAGCTACATTTATGAGCCATATGTATTTTTGAATTAGAAACTAATTAGGTAATTATTTTGCCTTTGCATAACTTTTGTCTTTTTACCACTATGTTCAATGTTTGACTTTAAAAGAATAATTTATTCGAAGCGCTGGTGCACGAGATTGACCCTGAGGATAAATATAGGTAGTTTATAGTTTGTAGAAGCGGATTAAAAAACTTTCATTGAGATAGTGGAGGAGTTCTGGATTTGGTTCTATTTTTAGGTTCCTTTTCGTTTTAATATTCAAATATACTTTATGCTGCATGTGGAGTTGAAAAGGAATTAATTATTCAGAGTGATATTTTAACCGCGATAACTTGATATTTAGTATTTATAATACTTGTTGCCTTTTGTTATCTTAAATGTGTGTTTTACCCTTGTTATTTTTATTCCATGTTTAGGGGCTCTGTGAAATTCCAACAAACACAGTAGCAAAAACTAAACTGTCTCCATTAATGCAGCCTTAAAGCGTTTATCATGAGTAATTTGAATTCAATAACAAAGCTGACAGAGTTCCCCCGGTTGGAACAGAAAGAAAAGGCGGACGGACTGCTGTCCAAGTTTATGTGGTGGCGAAAACCTGGTAATTATTTTTACTTCTAAGGTTTCAGTTCTATTTTTCATTATAGGAAACTGGACGAATTGAAGTATAATGGTGCACCAGAAATCAAATCTTGATTCTGCGTGGTCATTTATAACTTAATCTGATTAAAGATATTGCAGGGCCCGTACTGGGAAAGCTAGAACTCCCAAATGCCCCCTCAACCTCTGGTATTCCCCAGGTGGGGGATCCGATAAATAAAAGTGGTTTATATGTGAAGACGGAAGAAGATGAGTTAAGTGGACCTAAACGACGGTCGTCCAGGGAAGAAAATCACCATTCTTCATCATCTTTACAGCAGCCAGGACGGAAAATATCCTCGTCGTCACCTCTTCCCTCGTACTACAGATCGGACTCGACTCTGTCTAATAGATCGACGAATCAGTCACCGGATATAATGGATGGTAGTATCTCACCCTTCACATTTGAAGCGCGAACGCTACCAAACGTGCTACGTAGGATTAGCAGTTTGATCGCAATGGGAACTAATGTAAGGAAATATTATTGAGGGAGAGTATTGTGTTGGTGCAGTTGTAGTTTTAAGAAATATCCTGTCATTAAAAGTACATAAGATCATATGTGTCATGGTATGTATGAATTTCATCTAGAATCAGACGGATATTAAAAAGTACTGGATGCCTGATTCTGTCAGCAAAGAATGCTATGAATGTGCTGAAAAATTTACAACCTTTAGAAGGAAACATCATTGTCGGATTTGTGGTCAAATATTTTGTTCGAGGTGTTGCAATCAGGAAATCCCTGGGAAAATCATCGGCTATTCGGGTATTTATTATTTTATATTCATGAATGAAAGTCAAACAAAACTAAATAAGTGTACCAATATTATGATAAGTGGTACATATTTAAAATGAGACTGTGAATTTGCAGGGGATTTACGAGTGTGTACATATTGTTCCAAAATCGTCTTATCCTACCTACAAACTGCATTAAGTTCGGACATGTCGGATGATCTGAGAGTAGTACAAGAAGATTTACAAAATCGCTTCGGTTCTTCTGATACAATTCATCATCACAATGGCGGTAGTACTTCATATGGACTTCTGTCTTCAGATCACCCTGCAAGTTACAGATCCCTCCCGCGCCGTAAAATTTCCTTGGGTTATCAAGAAGAACGCTTTGCAACATCTCGAAGTATTCATGATAACGTCTTTGACTCGATCGTCGGGAATAGTTTAGATGACAAGCAGAAATCGCTGGGAGATTTTGTGAATTTGAAAACACTATGGGAGGAATTGACGCATCCCGTGAGTGGAATTGATTGGGCAACACATCGTCATAATATGATGAAGAATTACCACAGCTGTGTAGTAGGAAGTGAATTAGTGGATTGGCTTCTAGCACAGAGGAAAATAACGTGGAGGGGTCAGGGGATTCAGATCGGTCAAATGTTAATCGATGCGAGTCTAATCGAGTGTGTTTCTCAATCTGAGCAGATATTTCTGGATGCGTATGCTCTATACCGTCCAGTCCAACTTCCGCTTCCTTTGCCAACTTTAGCTGAGTCCTCGGAAAGAGAGCATGACAAGAGTGACACAGCGAGAAGTAGTCGGGATAGTCAAGATCCACTGTGGGTAAAGCAGATCAGTACTAGATGTGAATCAGATGAAGATTCTAAAATTCGAAGAGATTATTCTTCCGATGCCCTGGTTTCATCGGACACGCCTCTTGTGACCGCTGGAACTGTGGAAAGCAAATCCCGGTTACCCTCAGCAGCTTCTTTGTATTCGTTAGATTTAAATTTAAGTGAAAATACGGTTTCCATATCCAAACCAAAGAATGACAGCGGCGGAAAGGGAGAATGGGATCCGTATAATAATCAACCAAGTCCAACTGCTTCCATGAAATCCACACCAAGGAATCCTCGAAAGAATAACCCCATGAGCAGCATCACCACTGAAACAATGACGGATGAATTTCTTCAAAAAACACTACAGCTACAAAAGGATCAGAATCAGGGGAAAGACTGCGTGGCTCCCACTGGATGGCATAATCCACAGCAGTTAACGAGTGACAATGAATTAATCGCTTTTCAAAGACTCTGTAACGCATTTATACGTCATGAGAATGAGTTTCTGAATCAGTTACTTGAGAGTATGAATTTAAGTCCAAGTTGGGCGGACGTAATTCTTTCAATTGTTCACAAAGTGACGGATATTGTTCGCCCGGACGTTCGTCACGCGGATGATGAAATGGACATTCGTCACTACGTTCAGTTTAAGAAGGTATGTGGTGGGGTTAAAGAAGACTGTCGGATTGTCAATGGAGTCGTTTGTACCAAAAATATTGCTAATCGGGGGATGAGACCTAAGTTAAAAGATCCATCAATTTTATTGATTCGATCGTCAATCGATTACCAAAGATTTGAGAACCGGTTCTTATCTTTAGAGCCTCTCATGATGCAAGAATACGATTACTTACGAAATACTGTTGCAAGGATTTCGAGTTTACAACCTGATTTAGTTTTGGTGGAGAACACAGTTAGTAGACTGGCACAGGACCTAATGTTGGAGCAAGGGATAACGCTCGTGATAAATGTGAAGCCTTGTGTAATGGAGAGAGTGGCAAGGTGTACACAGGCTGTGATTACTACTTCCGCCGATGCACAAATTGGGGTTGGTAGACCTCAATTAGGAATGTGCCATAACTTTTATGTGGAAAATTTTCGAATTGCAGATGGAATTAGTAAAAATTTAATGTTTTTTGATGGCTGTGCCATGCATTTAGGATGTACAGTTATTTTAAGGGGTGGTCACCATCAGGAATTGATGAAAGTCAAACGAATTATTAGCCTCCTCACTTTTGTGGCTTATAATTGGAGACTAGAAAGAAGTTACCACATTGACTCCTTCGCAATTCCTCCCGAACGTGTCGATCCGAGTCACGCGAAACGAGATTACTCTCTGTCTGAAGTCCTCGAGTTCGAGTCCCCAGGAGAAAGTGAAGACTTCGTGTCTGCAGCGGAAGATGATTTCGGTGGAAAGTCTGGATCGGGGAAATCCACAGATGAAACAAATAGTCCTGTCATGGAACCAGATGAGCAAAAGAAAGAGGGTGGCACTACATCAGGAATCGAGCAAGCGCTGGAAACGAAGAAATTAAATACTAAGTCAGAAATCTGTGATGATTTTAGTGATCCCTTACAATCCTATTTAGTCGAAGGAGACTGCAATGTGTTTCAAAGAGAAGATAGTTCAGAGAAGCTAATTGTCCAATATGTGCCTGATACTTCCAAATATTCTTTACGAGCCTGCATTGAGCAAGTCAGGCTCTCCGCTTCACCATTCATTAAGTATACTCTCCCTTATTTGGAAACTGAAGCGGGAAAAAGGTGTGAGCTCAGGAAATTTTTCCCGGAACAGATTTATTGGTCAGCTTTAATGCATAGGGGGGGAGATGGGTCCGGGATGGGTCTGGGAAGTATCAGTCATTACCACCATCATTTTGAGAAAGACAATTATAATAATTTTTCGGGGAATAAAAAGATCGGGACTTTGTCCATTCCTAAAATTACGTGGAAGCCACCTCATGCATTCACGTCAATGAGGATGACCAGTGCTATTTCTGCAGACCATATACAAGCATCCTTAGCGGATTTTAGGAGGAAAGGAGGAAGGCTGGACTTTGGAATGAATGAAGGTGTTAATGGTACTGGGAACGGTGGGAGTCAACATTTGAATAGTTGGAATGTTCTGGATCATGAGAAGGCTTGCCCTGGTAATGGTCGAGTCGATTTTTTGGATCCTTTTAAGCACCAGAAATTGTCCGTTTTATTCTGCAGCTATTCTTCTATCTCATGTAATTACCCATGCTTCTGTGTAAATCCTTGGTAAGTTTATTTTTTGCTGAATTGCGTAAATGAAATGAATGCTTCATACTTAATTTTTATAAATAATGCATATTATGGGAGTTATTGGAAAGGAAACTAAGTTTTCTTATCGTTTTATAGGGTCGTTAACATGGATCTATATGGTCGACACGACATTTCTTTGGGAATGTTCTTGGAGCGATATTGCTTTAGAAAAACCTATCATTGCCCTGCACGACAATGTGATACGCCTATGCTTCAGCACATTAGAAGATTCGTTCATGAAGACGGATGTATTCAAGTTGCTTCCAAAGAACTGGAGAGTCCTATTTTGGGCTCGGGAGAAAATATTCTTATGTGGAATTGGTGTTATTTATGCAAAACGGTAAAGATGGGCGGATTTTTTATGCTTGTGTTTTATATCTGCGTATTAAAATTAGTTGCAAAACTAAAAGTGACTTTCTAAGCTAAGCGTTATTTCATTCTGAATGTAAATACTAGTGTGCTTGTTTTTCATAAAGGTTTCGCCCATCGTCCCGATGTCAGTTGATGCATGGTCTTTGTCTTTCGCAAAATATTTGGAGCTTAGATTCCACGGATATTTGTACGAAAGAAGGGGTTTTGATAATCAGTGTTCTCATTCTCTTCATCATGATTACGTCCATTATTTTGCACAGCGTAACATCATCTCTTGGTTTAAGTGAGTGGCAGTTTTCCATTTGAATATGCTTTGTTTTCGTAATTGAAAATACATTTACCTTGAATAAAAGTTATCTATATTGATCATTGTTATGCTGCTTTGTAACAATTGCTGTCGTATCGTCGTCTTGTAGGCAGCTGTCACTCCGTCCGGTGTTTAGATAATAATGGCTTGATTTTTTAAATTCTTGTTTAGGTATTCAAAAATAAAGTTGTGGGAAATTTGTTTACCGTCAACGATTTTACATGTGAAAAGTGAGCCAAAATCCATTCAGCAGTTGATCGATGAAGTGAAAGTTGTTGCTATAAACGGCCATGGAGTTTACAGCAATATTTTGGAAGCTCTTATGTCTGTTAAAGAAACCTGGACCGGAGTGAGAGCAGAAGGTATGTGTAATTGTAATTAATTATAAAAATGTGTTTCATATTAAAATAATTCCTGTGCTAATACAGGAAGTACATAACAGTAAAGTAGCTAGTGTTTTACACATTTACATATGTGATGGGAATGGGATTACAGTTTTAAAGCATCATCGTATTTCTTGTTTCTTTTACAGAAGTGCTAACTTCATTACTGGACCAGTTAAAAGCTGAGCGGATGGTGTTTAGATCAAAAATTGAGGAAATACAAATTAATTTAACGGTGCCAACATCGGAAGCTGAAAAAATTAATAAGCAAGGTACGTATGTTACAGCATGTGTATTACAAAGTAGAAAGATGGGGTCAGTGTTTACAAACAAAAGTGTTTACATTGCCAGCCAGCCAGCTTAAGCATGGGCCCTCTTATGGCCAAACGCTGCCGTGCGCTTACGTAAACATAGCAATATGTTGACGAACGTAGCTTGCCATTTTTGTAACACAGGTTCGCCATGGTGAATGAAATCACCGTAGCTGCACAAAGCGTAGGTTGGGATGATTGTAAACATGGCTGTGTTGACAGTTGTGTCATTTTAATGTTTGTAACACCAGTGCTATGTATTGAATAAAAGATTCTGTTCAATTACATACAGAGTCGGATACGTTTTTATGGAAGGTGACCGACTGCATAGGATTTTTAAGAAGTACAATTGCCGAAACTATTCAGTCCTGGAATTCCAGGCTTCAGGATTTACTTGCACTGCGTAAAAAGGAAGAGAAACAAGCCAAAGTAAGATACTTAACAGGACCAGCAGATGTTAACAAACGCAGTGATGCTTTAATTAATAATTACAACTGTAATTTGGGGTTGCCTTGCAGGGAATTTCAAAAGTAGAGAATGACAACCAGGACAAACAAGATGGTGGATCTAAAGCACCAATGACGCGAATGTCTAGTGACCCTGTTTTACCTTCCTTTGCTCAAACAACCTCACAAATCGGCATTGGAATAAAAGAGCTTGACGAATCTCTGAAATCATCCGAAGCTAATTGCCTTGAGTCTAGCAATGAATTCCGGAAGAGGAAAGACCGAGGAAGCTCACGTAAATAGCATGGCTACTTTATAGTTCGTTAGTTTCTACGCATATAACTATGCTCGTAGGCAAGTAAATCCTATGCATGCATTATTGGATCAAATTTTAATCATTCGCTTGACTGTGAATATTTTTTGATAAATCTAGATTCGGGCTCCGGAAGTACTCTGGATATGAGTATTTCGGGAGTGTTGGATGAATTGGTTAACGTCTCCATCCCTTCAACTGATGACGTCGTGGTTTCTGGGTCGTGTGAGGATTTACTTGGAACGACCCCCCACAACAACGGCAACAACAATAGCATTGAAAAGAACAGTAAAAGTGTAAGAAATGCAATAGCATCTCCGCCTTCGCCTAGTCAGTCAATACGGTCGGAAAGTCAGCGACCTCCAGCTGAACATCATGAGCGGTCAAAGTCTGATGGAGCTGAAAAGATTCTACGAAGCAATCTCGAAGTGGTTCCCCAAGAAGATTCTCCAGACTTTAAAATTGAAGGGAAAAAACTTGGAAGCATAGCTGTAAAAACTCTGATTTCACATTTTGCTGGCCCTGCTCTCGGTCAAGTCATTCAGGTCAGTCATTAAGTTCTAGTATTGCATATTGTAATTACAAGTCAAATAATGGAAATATAAATAATGAAATATTAAATGGTATTCATTATTTTGAAATGAGCAGTCACCATGGATGTCTACCGATCATTATTTCTTGGCGGCCTTAAGTGCGATTCCGATATCTGTTCATGAGAGTGAACCCAGCTCTGTAGTTGCCTTTGCTCTTAGTTCTCATGAGTATAAATCCAAGTTAGCGGATGCCAATAAGACGAATCAGGGGAAAATCATGAAGTCTTCCGAGGATGACGATTTTATAATGTAAGTTCAGCTATCTGCTTTAAGTTTAAGTAGGTAAGCTGAGTTTGATTTGTGATTGTTAAGGCGTAAATTAGTTAGTTTACAATTGTTTTTTTTACTTTGTCCAGGGGAAAGAAAGCAAAGTATGGTGATAGTGGGGCTGAAGAATTTCAAACGTTATCAGGTCTGATTTATAATTCGAAAACTACTGAAACTAACAACGGTGACAAGCATGTGTTAGATATGGATCTAGACGAGAAAGATAGAGATCGGTAAGTAAATAATGCAAACTTTAAGTGCTGAAAGAATCGGTAGCAGGGTACTTTTTTGAAATTATTCGAATGATCATATTAATCACTTTATTCTTGATTGCAGGATTGTAAAAGGCAATGGAAATATCGAAGTTCAATTTGGAAGCAGTACAGCCAAATTTTATTGTCGAGTCTACTTTGCAGAACAATTTCGGCAGTTACGTGCATTATGTTTAGAGGATGTGGAAGAATTCTACATTCGTTCTATCTCTCGTTGTATATCCTGGAATGCGAATGGTGGGAAGTCTGGGTCAACATTTTGTAAAACCGTCGACGATCGTTTTGTGGTGAAACAGATGTCCAAATTTGAAATCCAGTCTTTCTTAGATTTTGCCCCGAACTACTTTGAGTACGTACGTGGGTGCTTTCAAGGAAAGAAACCTACCGTTCTTGCCAAAATACTTGGAGTGTATCGTATTGGATTTAGAAATACTACAACGAACGCCCAGTCAAAAATGGATATCTTAATTATGGAGAATTTATTTTACGAAAGGAATATTTCACAGAAATTTGATTTGAAAGGCTCCGTTCGTAATCGACTTGCTACCATTTCTGGAAAAGAGCAAGAAGATTTGGTGCTACTTGACGAAAATCTAGTCAACAGTAAGTACAGTTGCATTCGCAAATAAATCAAGGACTTTGATTTCATATTGCTTTCTCTTTACTGTATTTGAACAACATTTTAAGTTGGTTTGTCTTTGTATTTGTTTTGACTACAGTGGCCTGTGAAAATCCGCTTTACATACGTCCACATACAAAAACAGTGCTAGCCATGGCTTTAGGAAACGATTCCCAGTTCCTTTCTTCCCAGATGGTCATGGACTATTCTTTGTTGGTTGGTTTTGATGATAACAAAAATGAGCTTGTGGTCGGTATAATTGGTAAGAAAGCTGTCAGCTGTAATGATTTCAGTTTTAATATTTTTTTGGCATATTTTCGGTCCTACATACCTAGATTGTTTTATTCTGATTAGATTACATTAGAACATTCACTTGGGACAAAAAAATCGAAACGATCGTGAAATCGTCTGGAATTCTGGGTGGACAGGGGAAAATGCCGACAGTTGTTTCACCAGAAGAGTATCAAACAAGATTTTGTGAAGCCATGGATCGTTACTTCCTATTAGTGCCAGATAGATGGATGGGCTTAGGTCTTGGTGTAGACTCCTAATAATAGGTCAAGACCAGAGATACCTATAACCCAAGCGTCACTCTCAAGTCCCGTATCCGAAATATTGGAATCAATTTTCGTCTTTCTGTCTTATTCCACTACCCCTAGTATAATATTTTTTCAATTCAGTAACGCTTAGCATTTACGATAACTAGAATAATTACTATATTTTAATTTTCCTGCAAAACAATCGTTATTTATTTATAGTTTTAATCTAACGAAGAGTTTATTGTCGTATTTTTTATTTTCGCTGCCTATGCGCCAAGATTGTTATGTCCGTCGTGTACCCTGCATTCATACATAGCGCTTACAGTAAAAACAGAATGTCCTTTATTTGTTTTGGAAGCTCGTAATTAATAAGAACAATTTTATATCGTATAGGCTATTAATGCCTCGTGTAAATCGTAACGTTTGGTGTAAGATGTTTGTGTGTGTATTTGTGGATTGTTGCAACAACGCAGAATGCAACCCCACTATTCCATTTAATATTTATATCGACTTTGACATTCCATCCATAACACGACAGATACGTGTATAAAATCATGCCTAACGCTTTAGTGCCGTATATTTGTTAAGAACGCATTTAACTGAAAACTAAAGATTAAATGAACAAATTGCATGAAAGCATGAAACTATGAAATGTGTTACTAATACAATGTGATTTTAGATGGGAAAATAAAGTGAAACATACAGAAAAAATGAAATTGGGATCAAATAATAGAATGTGAACGTGTATTATTTGATTCGATTGCACACTACATAAATATTAAAATAATAAATTTAATGTAACATGATGCAGACATAGTCACAGGATCACATAATAGTTATCAGCAGTACATTATTTAGACGCGTAAAAATATTCTAATTACACTAATTAATAAGAAAACTATATAGACTGTTTTTTTGTGATTAGGATCGGGAATATAAATAGTTAATACAATAATAACCGAATAGGCTTATATAATACGATAAACGACGATTTCGAGGCGGATTTTAAAATTCTCCTTTCATACTGTAGACTTTTGTGGGTGCTTCCAACTTGAGTTCAAATTCATCGTGACTTATAACGTGCTCCTTGTCTTCCCGTCCGTTGATACTCCAAATTGAACTGAACATTCAAGAAAACACGTAGTATACACCTTAGCCTTATATGTTTATTACGATTTCACAAACAGTTATAAGCACTATTTTATAATTACTTCTTTAAAACGTACCTAACTTGCTGCTGACTAGAGGAAGGAAACAGGACGTTATTTTCTTCAAGGGTCAACACCTGTTGTGGCTGGGAAGATGATCCTCGAACGTGACACAGCGAGCACGAGCGAATGCTTTGATCGGCACAGCACTCATAGTGGTATGAATGGCCACAACTGTGAAGTAAACAACGAATTTTAATTAAAAAGTTGGCTACATTATTAACATTTTTCGTGCCGTTATTCAGCGACCATCGTCATACGAATGATCAAATACAGGGTGATTTAAAAAAAATATTTGTTTGTGTTTCCATTAACTTGACATCTGTAAGGTAATGTCACTTACTGAAATACAATAACTTTGGAATTCTCAGAGGAGAAGCACTTTTCAGGAGAGAAGGTAATATGGCAAGCAGGACAGATTTTGTTCTTCGGTGCAAATCCTTTTTTGGAGCTTTTCACTTTAGAAGCCAACTTTTCGTGAACATCCGTTTGTGTAACTCGTTTGACTAATGTCACCATGATTTCTTCGTAAGAGCACGTGTCAAGCATAGCTGTTAGTGAATTAAAATGTGTTAAAATATGAAATTCAACCCTGGATTCGGTTGTTAGAAATTCGTAGCTGGGAAAAAATGAAACTAGAAGACAGAAACGTTTACCTGAGACGAGATCTTTAACTTCTCCGAATGTAGCCTTATGGTAAGATGGATCATTCATAATGATTTCAACAATAGTTGGTAGAGCCACATGACCCATCATGCTACTCATCATGTACTTGGTCATATCGTTGAACGCAGCTGTGACGGCAATATCTCCTTGGAACCGATTGTGTCCACCAATGAGTAGCTCAAGCAGTGGGAGCCATAATTTGTCCCGTTCTTCACTGGTAACTTTCGGTGAATTCCGCAGCGAAAATTGAATCATGACTTGAAAAAGCTGCTGCAATTTTGTCCATGAGTCGAGAGTAGTGACTGTTTTACTGTCTTTTTCTTCCTTCTTGAGATTCAAACTTTCGATTTCTTTGTACACCTAAACCAAATAAATGTACTGCATATACCTGAATGAACCGTAAATTTATTGCATTGCATTTGTCACACAGTCAACGTCATAATACCCAATCTAATCAATTTTCAAATACCTCCTCTAATATATCAGTGAATTTCCTGAGCATGAGTTGAAAGGCTTCATGAAACTTTCCTTCCCTTTCCAGTAAGTATGCCATTGCTTCTACCAATTTGTACTTGTGACAAATATTTCGCGTGTTTTCTAAGCGGTATGACTCAACCGTTTTCAGGAACGGGAACACCGAAGCCGGATCAAACTGGCACATTAATTCAATGTATTTCTCCGTTGTTAACGTATCCACTTGAATATTGCTCTGATTTTGTTCTCTGTTTCAGAAAGAAATTTAATTCATATATAAAAGAGGTATGAACTACGCTGAACTTTTGAAGGTCTTAAATCTTCGCATACTTAAAGGTTTGAATATCAATTTCGTTGACATTAATCGTACTTTATATGAAAAACTCCTTGAACAAATAGATATAGGTGATTCGGTTTAGATTCCAGGGATGCGACGAGTTCTGGGAGTAAGTGACTCATATGTAAGTAGACCACGCGTGCTGTTTTCTTATTATCAATTTGAACAAGTTCCTACACATCAGAAATAACACACATTTGATTACTACAATTACTAGTTGCATCAAATCTTATAACTGATAACTAAATAGTTTTAAACTTTCCCTTTACAGTAAAACGAGTAAAACCAACATACAGTGTTTCAACGGAAACTTTCATTTGTACCACTATAGCTTTTTTAAGCCGGTAGTGTGCTGTGTTAAGCAGAGGACATCAGGGTAAAACAAACTGACCACTGTAGTCTGGTTTCCCTTTTACAAGACATGTGGTCATACACGGCTACTGTGTTTTACTACAATTATTACTGATTAGTGAAGTTTCAAAGAATTTAACTTACGCTCAAATGCATTTTCACTTTTGCAAAGATCTCTTCTTTCTTCGCTGGCTTGACACAAAAGATTTTATGAAGAAAAGAGAAAACCTGTGTTCTTCTAGCCTCGTCTTGAAGATAGCAGTCGATTATCTTTTCGTGCTCTTGTTTGCGCTCGTACAGCATTTCGCAAACTCGGAAACTGAAAACAAGGTGTCAAGAAATCAAAACAAATGGTTGGACTGCTTTTCCTTCCGGAACACCTAGGTAAACGCAATTATTTT
>JAQFZC010004722.1:0-15506 GCA_034695205.1 Dicyrtoma fusca | reverse complement strand
TTATGTTTTCCTTAATATGAAATGCTCATTTTTTAATTAAAAGGGTTATTTCAATTTTTTAAGTTAATAAGCAAGTTCTGTTTGTCCGCCGTTGTTCTTGGCAATATCAATGTCGTTACGTACTTGACCTGATCGTCGTGGCTTGACGCTGCTCCTTCGGATGACTTCGACTCTAGCTCGTCCATCACGAACTCTGGTAACTCCCAGGTGGAGGGTTCCGTGTACACGTCCTTAAACATTTTTACCCTGTTCCGTAATTCTATCCACTTGCATTGTGATCCCCACTGCATGTTCGTCAATTCCGCCGACTTACCAAACCATTGCCACCAATTCGCCATTTCCTCCGTTGTAATCACCATCCTGTTATCTTCCTCTACCAGGCATTCATTCATTGTCGCCAACGTCCACTTACTCGCCGTCCTAATGAGTATCCGCCCTAGCGATGTAATTGACAGCACGTCTTTCCTCCTTATCCCGAGCCTAGCTGCTCCTTCTTATCTCATCTCAATAAGCACCGGCAATTTGGCATAACGAGTCCTTGTCAGCACGTTGACACCCCCAACTTTTACCGCCTGACGCAACGCCATCTTATATGTACGTAACCAGTTCTCTTTTGCATCCCTCGGGTCCTCTCCCGCTTATGGAGACAGAATCTGCAGTATCCATTTCGTAAATTATGTCGAACCATCGAACATTTCCCAGATTTTTGGAGCAATCTCAATCTCTTTAGCCAGCTTAAACCCCTGCAGCATCATCATTCTGACTTTTATCATGTACCGGGCCTGGTAGTAGTTGAATGATTGTATCTCGAACTTCGCTCCCTCCTGAGTGGTTACCGTCGCTATCTTAGCCCGATTGTCCTGTACACAGTCAACTGCCGTAATCCCCATACTAGGGAACACTGTTTGGATCACTTCTTCTCCCGGGATTTCTCTCATATCCTGTACTCCGTACTTTGCTACCCATAGGCTCTGGAAGCACCGTCCCAAGTCCATATATGCCACAATGTCCGATGCGAATGTTTAATACCACAACTCATGCTGCGTCTCCATCCCATACACTATTTTCAAGCACTTCGGGTCCTGGAGGATGTGCTTTAACTATTTCGACGCTTGATGGGATCCTTTGCACCCCCACTACTACTGCTACTTTGGTGCCCGCCACTATGATTGCTGTGATATAACCCTTCTTGTTCGTATGAATCCTCGCTCTACAAAAGTACACCGCCACGATCCCATCCTCCGACGCCCGTGCCAGCCCCTCACTCAACACCTTTGCCGTCTGAACCGTATATGCTGTGTACGTCAAGTGGAGTCTCAGCTGCCCACGCGACTTCATTTCCTCACTGAACTCGACACTCTTTAATGCCTCTCTTGACTCGATCTCCCACTCATCACTAACCTCCGCCACCGTTTGATATGACGTATATCGGTCTTGAAACTTCTTGTCCAACTGCAGCCGTTGTGTTATAGGTTACCGAGGTCTCTTCGCCGCCTGTCGCAGCGCCCATGCTGTTTGTGGCAAGTACACTTGCCGTGTTGGTAACATCGCTAGGATCCTTCATTGCGCGCTTCTGAGTCCAACTCTTTTCCTGTCCATGGCACTGCAAACAGAACCCCCGTCAACCTCCCCGTCAAAACTGCAAACAGACAATAGCTCTTGCTTTACTCCGTCCCTATTTTATATCCTTCTCCGCTATAGATCTTTTTCCCCCTTTTTCCTTACATCTTTCCCCTAGAGACACGACTCTCCCTCTACTTTCTCCTGGTTTGACCAGCCTTTTAGGAGTAATGGATTGCAAAAAAATCAAATGGTCTTAGAAACTCCTTCTTACCTCATAATTTCCGCTCTTAGTAACGCCCATTTCTAATTACAAGACTCTAATACTAGTTAATTTGGACTACCCCGAATCCGTATCAGTTTCGATCAACCCAGCGCGGCCCCTGCATACGGCTGAAAAGGGTTCCCTGCCTTTCCCCTGAGGACAACGCCGAATACCCCACTTGTTGAGTTCCGACGCCCGACCTACTCAAAATCACAGGTCTACCACAGCGTTTCCCCGTATTATAGTGCCTCTTTCGATCTTTTGCTCCTGACCTGATCCATCCAAGGAAGTAACCTCCTTACCCGCAGCTTCGACATGTACTGCTCGTACTTAGCGCCCTCCTTCATCAGGCTCTTGGCCCTCCTGGCGCTCAGTCCCCAGACTCGCTCGCACCAATAGCCATACTCTCACGCAGAAATCAGTTGGACAGCAGCTGTTGCGGCGAGCAGGACCCTTCGTTATCCTATCTTCGATAGTCACCGGAGGCAGACCCACTCTACGAGTAGTGCCATGACTCCTTACCTGATACCTTTTGATGACCAGATTCGGGAACCCAGGACTTGGGTGCGGGTGTCATCCCAGGAAGTATTTAAGGACTCGTCATGGTCCACCCTACTGACGGCACCACGCCCTTCCACCTTATATTCTTCGGCTCTTGTCACCTCGACGGCAGTCTGTGGGCATTAAACTCCGCTCGCTCACTTTTGGCTCTTAGCGGAGTACCCGGCTGCTTCGTCTTTTATGTCCCTTTTTTAGAGTCTGGGGTTTCTCGGCTCACTACCCAGAACTAGCTCAACTGCCCTACCCTCCGACTATCAGCTTCCTGAGTCTATCTCCGATGCCGTTCGACTAAGTCCCTGAATTCGGTATCTCCCCCTTCGGCGCTTCGATACCTCGACTGCCTAATTCCCGATTATGTAACTTAACCTAACTTAACCTAGCTTAACCTAATGGCTTTCCAACCTCCAGAAGCCGATGCTCGCAGCTCTGCTGTGCCCCTGAACTCCCTGTCTCTGAGCTTCCTATGTCGCATTCTGGCGAGTTAGTTCCTCCAAGACTCCTCTCAACCCCTTGTCTCATTGCTTGGCACTGTTCGCTACTCTTATCTCCTTCTTTCAGTCAGTCCGCTGATTCCTAACTAGCGACCATAGACGGTGGCAAAGGGGTGTTAAAGAGATAGAAAAGATGAAGGATTAGGTTTTTGGATTTCTACTCTTTTTCTACTTTTTATTTGTTTTTCCTGCAGGACCTGCTGACTCTAAACTAGTAGAAACTAGGGTATCACTCCGTTCATACCTGTGACCTGGCACCCTGAGGAAGCTTTTTGGCTCGTCGATGATGATTAATAGAAGTGCCTGTAAATCTGTAATATTGAAATCACGTGTAACATTGAAATCTCTGTAATATTGAAATGTAAATTAATTTGCAGGGCAACCCAACCAAGGATCACATATTTGTAATATCTATTTCTTATTCTTTATAATTATTGGAATTTGTGGGACAATCCCACCGAGTGTATAAACTTATGTTAAATCGCTCGTAAAATGAAATAAATGATGAATGATGATGATGGGCCAGGGAGAAACTCGCCTAAATATCCGATATAATTTCTCCCAAAACGAAAATTTGCTACCGCACCCGTCGCGGCTAAGTGTCCTACCCGTTTCTCTTCCTTTATCATTCTCATTTCCTGCTTTTTCTCCCCCCGTGACTGAATCTCACTCAGGTCAACCTTGCACTACCCTTGATGTTTGTCTATTCTCCTATCCTACTGGTCAAGTCGTGTCTCCATTCATTTTACGTGGCTTTTTAGCGGTGAGACAGAGGGTCAGACCTCTGTCTCCCCCTGTCTCTCTCTCTCTTCCGTCCATCAGGATTCCTGCCTTCTTGCAGACCTCCTGATGGGTGCTTCAGGACTAGAAGGGCCTTGCACTTCCTGTCTGTAGCCCGTCTCCCCGCTCTTTTTTCGTTACTCCTGGCTTCTTGGTTTCGCCGCCTCAATAGCGTGTCCTTCTCCCCATCTCCTCGTGACTCCCGCACTCTTTCGATCTTTTGCTCTGCAACATAATCTGGCATCCGCATCACTTATTTCCTTCCTAATACCGTGCTATATTCGCCCTACTGTACTTTTTTGGGTACAATGGCGTTTCTCTCTGATGCCACTCCTCAGTCAATGCCTTTCCAGTCTTTTAGCGCTTCTTTATTCGGACTAGCCATACTCGCCCCGCGAAACCCGGAACGCCTTTAAGCCCCGGCGTCTCTCTTTCTCTCGGAGCTTGACCCCCTTGCACACTGTAATTTTTTACCATTTTAGCGGCCTTTTAGCATTTTTCTCTCAAAAATCAAAACATGTTTGAAATTTTTGATATATTTTTTTTATGAATCTCCACTATACTTAAACACAAACTACAAAAAGTTTTGAAATTTGGTGCGTCTGTTTGCGGTCAATAAATTTTTGATTGAAATTATTTAACATTAGGTAAACGGGAAAAGTTGTATTTTTCTGTTTCTTTGCCGGATGACATTTTTAATCCGAATTTCATGAAAATTTAGGATTAGGTATATAAAAGTATGCAGTTTCACACAAGGTCTCGCAAATTTACCTCTGATGCAAAGAACTGCCACAAACATGAACACCACCGACGCAAAAGCGCTACAAAATACGTTAAGCCTTTGAGGCAGTATGTATGGGCTGGGATGCGCGTTTATTACGCTAGTTTCTTTCAGTTAATTGTACGTGTTCTGTGACTGCATTCTGTTCCAGCTTCATCTTAAATTAACGAGCAACAAGTAAAGTTTTCATATGCATATTAAGTACTACCCGAACCAAAAAAAAGGTACTTTAATATGTCTGTATCAAAATTTTGGAAAATATTTTTTTCATACTAGTTTTTGCAGTGAATATCAAAATTTTGACGTCGAAACCGTTGGCGAAGTTCAACCACATGGAAGTAAGTAACTTTTTCTTTGTTCATAGCAGAGGCTCTATAAATTTATTGTAGTGGATCCCATTCAGTTTCGGATTTGCAAAAGGCTTAACGTATTTTGTAGCGCTTTTGCGTCGGTGGTGTTCATGTTTGTGGCAATTCTTTGCATCAGAGGTAAATTTGCGAGACCTTGTGTGAAACTGCATACTTTTATATACCTAATCCTAAATTTTCATGAAATTCGGATTAAAAATGTCATCCGGCAAAGAAACAGAAAAATACAACTTTTCCCGTTTACCTAATGTTAAATAATTTCATTCAAAAATTTATTGACGGCAAACAGACGCACCAAATTTCAAAACTTTTTGTAGTTTGTGTTTTAGTATAGTGGAGATGCATAAAAAAATATATCAGAAATTTCGAACATGTTTTGATTTTTGAGAGAAAAATGCTAAAAAGGCCGCTAAAATGGTAACAAATTACAGTGTGCCTTGTAGTCGCGTGCCTCTCTCCGCATTGGTCCACTCCCATACTCTCAAAAATCTGGCCACTGCCCTTATGTCTGACATACAACGTCTATGTTTGGCCTTTCCCGGCTCTTTCACCCCTCTCCTCCCGGGTGATTTTGTAGCTGACTTACTCATCTCAATCCTAGGTCCCTTTCAGGATTTCTCCGTCACCTCCCCATGAGCTGATTTCTCTTTGGACCGGCCACCAAGTTTTGCCTTGCTTGTTGCCCTTCATCTCTACCCTTTCCTCTGTCCTTCGCTGAATACCCGCTCATGCCGAGGTTCCGTGATCTCCTTTCGTTCCCTCTACCTACTCCACTACCCTCTTTCCTACTTTCCTTGGTAATATTGGTTTTTTCCGAGGGAAGGAGAATTAATAAGACCGTTGTCAACCTCAGGTTACCCGGTTGGAAGCACATTGGCTGTTATCTCCCGTGTTTAAGAAGATAAGAGTAGTTATTATCCTGAGATCCCTTGGGATCCCGGGGCTGAGTTTGACGTCTGCCCCAAGCCCTGCTGAGTTCGGCTTGATACTTGGGAGTTAGGTTTGGGTTTCGGAATATCCGCTACTTTTTTGGTTGCAGGGCCCTTTGCTTCGGTCTCTGAGTTCGAGTCGTTTCGCCCGGTTGGTATTACTACGTTTTGCAGCCCCACAAACTGTGCCGCTGCCTTCCCCATAACTTATCCGAACATCGCTTTTGCTTTCTTAACCGTCGATGTTGGTGTAGAGTTAGACCTATTAGGTGGGAATCTGGACAGTATAGGATGATAACATGGGAAATAATAATAATCGACAAAAAATAAGCCGAGTTCTCGGCAATGAAAAAAATGCAAAGGCAGAGCTGAGACGTAGGTAGATGGAAATGGGCCTGGATGGAGTTGGATGGAGAATACCAAAGCACACAGAGTATGGCGTGTAAAGGTAGAGTGGCAAAGGAAATGAAAAACGTAGTGTGTAGCACCGCGCGAAGTGTGTTGTCATCCAAACACAAGATACGACAGTTTGTGGCAAAAAAGCAAATTTTGTATTATGATGCAGCGTTGCTTATGCAGTATGTTGCTATATAGTAGTACATATGAAAACAAATAATACGATTATCATTTATGAATGTATATTTATTGGTTCAGTTATACTCCGGTATTACAGTAATCACAAAAGATGGTCCTGATCATCGCAACATTTTGTCATAGTAATCACAAAGCGGGTCGTAATATAAGCGATCATCATAGAATTTCAATGCCTTTCCGCCATTCCAGCGATCTTCACATATAGATACATAATATTTACACGACAAATACACAAATAGTTTCACTCCTTGATTACACAATAGCGTAAAAGGCCTGCTAGCAGGTGGTTTACAATATAGACAGTGAAATGACAAATGGTCGGCGTAACACACGTTCCAGTTTTTGGGATTCTTAATGGTAGCTTCGTCAGCAGCCACAAAATACAGAACCGTATTAAGCTCCTGTATCGGTTTTTGCATCGGCAAGCATCTTGCACAAAACCAATACTCTTCCGAGTCAAAAATCCGCAAAAAGTTCCCGTCTTCGTCATATTTAGAGACTTAGGAACATCATCTTGATCCAAACCGGTATATTGTCGCAATACAAGTACGTTAATCCACAGTCGTGACATCTCAATTTGCGTCAATCCACCTGCTCAGGGCGTCTAAGAAATTCCATTACCCTAGGATGCATTACTGGAGTAGTAGCTGCAAACCAATAAAACAAATTAAAACCTGGAATCGAAAACTGAATATAATTTTAATTAAATTACGCGTTGGTTGGTCCTCCCAGCTTGAGTGTACCGATGAAAGATCCAACACCTGTGGGACACCTACTGCAGTTGAATTGCGTATTGGTTGGTCGTCCCAACTTGATGGGTTCGAGTTTGTAGACGAAAGATCCAACGCCTGCAGGGCATCCGGCGGAACTTGTTCTGGGGCAAAGTCCATGCCTTCGTCGACAGATGCAAATGTCTTTGGTACTTCTCGGTTTCGTAGGGAGTACATTTTATGAGCAGTGTTTCTGTTTAAACGTGTTAAAGACGAATGAATTTATGCCAAGAGAATTTAATCTTTAAATACTGAGATTAAATACTTTCACAAATGCAGTGATGAAATAAATAAATGAGTAGACCCACAAAACCATGTATTTACAAGCTGTTTTATGTACATTAAAACTACAATTACAAATCCTTGTGCCCAAATGGCAAACTAAAGTTAGGCCTGTCTTTGTCTTTGAACACCCTCCCAAGACTTAGGTTATGGTAACCCATAATGTCTGCCGTCAACTTTTATTGTTTGTGGTTCGTCTGTCTTAACAACATGTTTGTAAAACTCGTGCTTGTAGTTTTTCGCAACTACATGTGGGATTCCGCCTGATTTTTGAACCTGTTCGTCATTGAAATACAGACACGAGTATTGCTTCGGACGAAGTGCTATAAACTCTGAGATTTCCAGATTTAAAACTTTCCACAGTCCCGCCTTCGATCTATTCTGCTGACGGAGCTCAGGATCGAGCTTAAAAATCAAATGTTCAGCAGGTAAGTTAGAAAAGTCAAACCAATGCGCATGCTGTATTAAATCATTAATCAGTGTTTTGTTCACGTCAACTACGCCAAAATAAGCACTGTCTGTATCCCCGTAGTAAATTGAAATGTTATTGTTAAATGTTGTTTTCAGTTGGTCAATTTGTTGGTAATATACCATCTTTGCTATGTCAAGTACCGTAACACCAGCCTGTATAAGGTTGTTTTAAATGAATCGCTTTTTCTTTAGAACAATCATGCTTAACTCAGGGCCAATTCCTTTAAAATCTGTACATCGATTGTCAGAAATTAAATGTATTGCCTTTGATTGTGATACACATAGCTTGATATCAATTAGTTTTGCAACATTCTGTAAGGATTTTCCGTATATCGTATTATTCAGTAACTTGAAATACGTGCTTGCAAATGTCGAAGTAGCAAGTGCGCGTTGTTCTATATTTTTATCGAAATATGATTTAAAATACGCCTCTTGTCTGAATTTCACGCCTTCATGAAACTCTGTTACTTTCATTCCTTTGCTAATGTTATACTGTAACGGTAAATATTGAACAGCATACCTTGCCTTGTTATAGCACGTCATCAAAAGCCTTTGTTGACTCACAGCTCGTTTGTATATTCCACTATGTTTTGCAAGCAGACCCTTTTGGTAGTCGGACAGTTCGTTTAGGTTAACCATAGCCGTTTCAGGTGCCAGCGGGAGATGTGCATCGTGAATTTCGTTTGGGTATTCAAGTGATACCACGAGAAAATAACCAATATCTGAATCTCTATCAATATTCATCCAATCTAGTTTAGAGAGCTCATCACCTGATACGTATTCATAGTCTGAGACTGGCATTTTAAATTGCATACAATACGGATACAAAGAATTGATATCAGTGCTAACAATATGCGTCCTGTCTTTACTGATGTCAAACTCTTTGCAAGACTCGTTGTTTGCAACAACAAATTTGCTGTTCGTAAAACACGGACCTCCGCGTACAGCCCTTTGGAATATGTTTAAAATCTTGTCATCTTTTATGTAGTCTACTGTTGCACGAGATGAGTATAACCAAGCATCCCAACTAAAGGAAGAAAGCGTCAAACTGTAGTTGGGATCGAGGCCATACGATGATAAACACGTCTTTTGGAAATTGAACCAAATATCCCCTAGAATTGCTACCTGAGTCATTGAACATAGCCTTACGTATTCTTTAACATTTTTGAGATTGAATGTATTGTAAACTTTGTTAGCTGTGTCCCATTGATACTCTGTAATGTGTTCGTTTGTTGCCATATTCTGAAAACAGGTACGATATGGTACTCCTTCGTAAACTGACATCTCAGGACCAGTCATTAGCGCATCGGGATAACGCAAAACACATTGCAACAATCCCTGCTTCCTGAAATCAGTTTCTAATCTAGTTACACATTGCGATAAAACGTCAAATCTGGGAATCTCTTTCATTGAATCAAACACGCCTGCCAAAGAAGATGGCAAAAAATATGACGAATCAGTAAAACGTATTGTTGCCCTTTAGTATGGTTTTGTTTCGTCAAAATATCGCTCTCGTCTTCGCGCACAATTCTCATTGTGCGCTACAACAGGTAAAAAGTGCTTAAAGCGGATTTGCAAATTGCAAACACTACATATTGTAATGTTGCAACCTTGACCAACTGAATAGTCGTGATGCCAGCATTTAGTCACAACAGGCGTACTGTCAGACGCTAGTTTATTGTTATTAGCAAATGATTTCAAACACAGGTCGCATTTGGTTGCGTTATTGTGACGCTCGAGTTTGTGTGCAAATGGTGCAGCAATATGGTTCGCCATCCTAACATATTTTGTAATTGCGTGTGCCCAGAAATAAACCATTTTTAAAACATATTCGACAACGTTGTCGCAGTCATAATAATAAAAAAATATTACATTTGAACTATCTGGGAAATATTGATAAATCAGGATGCTGACCGATGCCGGAACAAACTCAGAGTTAATTGTAACTGAACTTGACTGATTAATGTCTACTGGTCTGACACTAGTATAGACCGAGTTTATATTGTAGATTAACGTATAAGGCATTGGAAGTGTTTTAAATGTTGATTTAAAGCTAAGTGAGTTTGATATTGGAAATATAATACATTCAGAGCCTGTTCCACATGATACTAAATGCCGGTCCATGTCAACCGTTTTTGAAAGCTTTCTAAAGCAATTGCTACACGTCGGTTCGCCGTGAGCGTCTCCTGTACAAAATAAACTGAAATTTGTTATTAAAACAAAATGAAATTTGATTTCGTCGCCACAAGCTTTTCTTATAAGATACAAGTTTACAATAGGTTTAATTCCTGCTAAAGCCCTTTTCAAAATCACAAGTCGATCTCGTTGATGGCTTATGATGTTTAAACCAATGCCGTTGAGCGTCTCCAATTTGGGAATGTCTTGGTAGATATTGGTTCTACTGTTGATGGAAGAAAAATCAAACTCCCCAAAGAATGGATCATAGGTCGAAGGAGTTCGTAGGTCGATTACCGTTCGCTTCGGTTCTCCGGGTTTTAGCTGATTATTGTATTCGATCGCTTTTTTATTCCTTTTGTCTAGAGCTTGCCAATATTTGCTTGCGACAACGCAATATTGGAAACATCGAGTACATCTATTTCTAATATTAATGCACCCTTTATGGCTATAGGGCATTGGTAGCCACCCAGTCACTCGAGCATTCAAAAATAACCGGAGGCTACCTGGTTTTACATGCACACTGTCAACCCGCTTCAATTACCAATTTGACCCCAAGCGGTTGAAATTGGTCAGCTTTTGGATGATTTGAGAAGCAGTCTGAAACAAGAAATCTGGTATTTCATCAGCGTTGAGTATGTCTAGGTTGTCAGACAAGAGATGACCACGGTCACTTTTCAGAACTTTGTCTCCATAAATATCAATTTCTTGTTCCAAGTCGAGCCAAAATATTGTATGAGCCTTGATATTAGTATGAACATTTAAAAGCTGCTTCAGTAGCAGGGTGATGTTTTCTTCAATGTGGTTAAGGAATATGGAAAGGTCTTGAAATGTCTCTTCTGGGGTATATGTATACTCGACGATAGTCCCCTTGTGACTTTTGGATGTTTCGTGGAAAAACGGGTTTTCAATAGATTCAGCCCTGTCAGCGTTGCGACCTCTCATGTTTTGCGCGATACATGCATGTTGTTCTATGTGGGTAGAGTAGAGCAGACAGCGTGGACACTGATGCTCAGATTCAACATGGTTGTTGTAGTTGACGTGAGATCGAGATGTAAACTGACAGCCAGGCATGGAGCAGAGCAATATCTGAAAAAAGATACATAATATTATTAAATACAGACATCATCACCAGCACTAAGCTACACTGTTAGAACACGAAATACCTTTTTTTGCACCGCTGCACGTGGAAAAGCTGCCAGCTGGATTTCTTCCAAGTTGTCTATTTTGCGTCCGTTTAGATACTGGATGCTTACTTGTTTGCAGTCGCGCTTTATATCTGTAAATTCTCAAGGATGGTGCTGCGGAAGTAAAGCTGCAGCCAACTTGTAAACCTTCATAGCAGCTATGATTAGAAGCAGACTGCAAGTCATATATGCAACTGAAAGACAAAACAACTTTGCATATGGTATACACAATACTAGTATATATAATACTAAATTCTATGAGTGGTACATATAACTTTAAAGTTGTATTGTATGCTCAAGCCTAATATGCAAACCTGTATGATCTGGTGTGTTGCATTGTTTTGACATGGCTCCTCGTAAAAGCCGTCCCAATGTCTCCATGGCCAAATACTCTACCGGTATAGCCATTGGTTTTGATGCCACTTGTTCGCTAAGTATATGAGATAGCGTATAGTTCTCTTGTGTATCGCTACCAATAACAAAGAGAGGTAGGCTCAATAAAATAAAATGAACAAACACGGCCATAATGATGACAGAATAAAGACTAAACAAGTACTGAATCAAATAATTAACAGTGTTTCTTTTTATTACTTTTTTTGAGCGTTACAGTATGTTTTTTGTGTACACGCCCTTTTAGGGGCTTTCTAGTTTGCTTTCTAATTTTTTGTGGGGGTGCTACTTGTTGCTGCGACTCAAACGTTAGCCAATCCAACGTGTCATCGGCACTATCTTTTTTCTTGTTACTCTCGTCCAATGGTCGATCAGGTATTGGCGACAATGGGGGCGTATTAGGTTCGGTCTGCACAGGGTCAGCAATTGTCTCGCTTACTTCTGGTATTTGTTCTGCCTTGATGTCTACTTGGGCCGAATAGATTGCCGCCCTTAGCTTTTGGTACAGCTCTGGGCAGATTACTCGCATGTTTTTAGCCATCCTGTGTCATACAGACGCAGAATTCTGTGATTAAAACTTGAAGAAATATCTCAGCAATCACTTGTTGAATGACTACGCGGGATTCGGCAATGATGCTACGCAGATTTTCAAGACAACTGGCAACTAAACACGCGCCTACAATGTCTTTTACGAGGTTGTGCAATTGTTGTTTATGTGGTTGGAAGAATCGTTCCAAGTTGATGAGACATTCAACTATAGCCCGCAACTGATTTGGTGTGGCAGCCAACACTGTGCTTTTATACTCGGGTTTTGACAATAGTATCAAGTGGTGCAAAAAATCTTGTTCTGCTTCAAAACGACAGTCCATGGCTACTCGGCGTTAACTTCACAGTCCTCGGGAAAGAGACTTAATCATAGCCAATATCTTTGATTTGCACTTCTTGGATGAAAATCTAGTACCAAATGGCCATGCTTCTTGATGGAGCAAGCCCTTATATATGCATCGGTTATAAATTTTGAATTGCCAGGGTTACACCGAGAGGCAATGCGCATGACTGAGCTTTTGTCTCTCGGAAAGTTAAATAGAACAAAGTAGTGAGGATTTATAGATATAGTTCTCAAGTTTTTGGGGAAAATATTTGTAAGACACAGATAATAGAAATCTGTAAATGATGTGATTTTCTAATACAAAAGTCCTCAATCGACTGTCTGTACTTGTCATGGAGTAAAAATTGCAAGCAATCATCCACTATTATGAGGGAATTAGGAGTACTTAACGTTTCTATATCGCTAATTTCACTTAAAAATTGGATCCGTTGGTCTGATTGTTGAAGTTTATGAAACTCTGGTTAAAAATGCACATAAATATACAATATTTGTTCTATTCGAGTGTCAATGAGCTGTTCACGTTCGTTTATGATGCGAAATATGAGGTTAGACTTGCCTGCGCCACTAGGGCCTGCAACAATTGCACTAAATGGATGAATGAATGAAAAGTCGACAGTTTCCATAGTGTGTACTCTACGACAGTCAGTCACTGAATGACAATTCTGTACAGAATTACTTTTATTTATATATATCATACAACCATTTGGTATCGTGTGAGCCTATTATCTTCTCGAGATTGAAGCTGAACATATTCATTATACGCTTTACATCCTGTTAAATGCTTTTTTGTAAATTGTTCGTCTAGGAAAATGTGGTCTAAAATCATAATATCATTAAAAGACCTGGTACGACTAAAACGAACATAGTCGGCTGCTGGATAATATTCTTTATGTGACAGGCTAATAACTATTTTATCCAATGTAAGAGACTGCACCTTGTGGATCGTAAGTCCATACGCCAGAATTAGTGGAAAACGGGATACTGGAACAAGCTTTTCAAATATTTTACAAAACGTCGGTTTTGCTTCAATGAAAATAGGGACACCTGTACCACGCGATGTTTCCACAGTGTGCTTCCCAGTAAAGCATGGAAAATGAACCAAGATATATTCAACTTCCCTCGCGTTTACTTCTTGCTTCCGTGGTACACCACTCGTGTATACTATATCAACAATAGTACCTGTCGCTCCATTGCAGAGACCAATTTCAACAGCCAGATTTGATGTCTGCATTACCTTTGCCCCAATATGTACATGTAGCGATTCGTCATCTTTTTGGTCGCCGTAAATATTGCTTTTGTGGTCTGGATAGAGCTTGTCTATTGTTGTACTGCAATTAAAACATAAACAAATTAGTCAACATGAAGTGTATGTATATACACTTAGACCATTACGATGCGAGTCTTACTTGTTGTGATCTCTAGCGGATCGATTAGTAGAAAACACATGCACAGCGAGTTCAAAGGACTTGACGACATCTGGCGGAAGGACGATACGTCGTCTAGATTCTATTGTTGCAACGTCTTCCGCAGTTACTGCACCATTGCGAAGTCTGTGTAAAAGTTGAATGAATCTGGCCTGATCGGGATCAGATTCGAGTTGCCTCTGCGGTTTTGTCAACATGTATATTTTTCGAATGTTTCTGTAGAACTGCGCAACATCACGCTTGTCAGCGTCCACTTTGTCCACTTGTTGGTATACGGGTACATCTATCACTGGTGGCAACTGCCTTACGTCCCCTGTACAATACGGATATACATGTTGTTAGTGCAATAGATGTAGAAGCAAACTTCTACAGAAAACAACCTACCTGAAAGTATGATGGACTTTCCAGCAAAAGGAAGATGCGAATGGTCTTCGTCTGTAAATGTTAGAAACTCGTCTACGTACTTTAGATATTTGACGCCAACCATACCATATTCTTCGATAATTACAAACCGTATTCGCGAGTAGTATCGCTTAATGCCTTCGTTTTTTGTCGGGTTTCCTAAGTCTTTCCTCAAAATTATTTGGATTAGTGTACCGCAGTTTAAAAACCCGATGTAAAGTCGATCCACTACAGCTAAATGAACTAATGCCAGTTGGTGCGCAGGTGAGATTTATATCGTGTTTCAAATCAAATTCTAGCTTGTAATTTTCAGATTTGTTTGTAATACACTCATAGTACTAGTTTTTCCCCCGCCTGCAAGCCCACACAAAATTAAATGTAGTGGCCTGTTGAACAATTCGGTATCGGGTAGCCATAGTTGGGTCTTAACGTCTAATACAACTGCTTGCTGTTTTGGGCTGAGTTTCTTGAACGGAATTTTAAGTGATTTCTGTTTCTGATCAACATGATCCCTGCTCCACAGCTTTACTATATTGCGACTTATTTTACGTTCCATGATTGAATTTAAAGTGAGTTAAAGAGTGCAAGTTTCAGCTTTTATATGCCAAGGATTACAACATAATTTAAAATGCTTGCAAGTTTATTTTATTGTTATTGTTTTTTTAACATTGATCAACTATCGCGTCTCCGTTGACTACAATCCAACGCCACTGTTTGTTATCAAAGTTTTCTTTGTCCTTTTTAAATTGAATGTTGTTTGTGAACAATCGAGGCCCATTGAATCTATATATTTCTTTGCTGGGTTTGCACATAAATATATTAATCAATTGACTGTGATAAGAATATATCCTATCTAAATTAGCTATGCTTACAAGTGTGCAAGAGATGTGACTTCTTGAAGGTAGATCTTAATTACAAAGTCTGTCACAGCCTGGTACCATTGCTTATCTCTGAGAATCGCCAAGTCGAGATGAGGTATGAATCTCCAATAATGATACTTTTCATTGTGATTGCCAGTATTTGTCAACAGCAGTGGCAGGACAGAACTGTAGATTGCCCGCTTTTTTTTCGTTGTTATCGTCAATGACATCATAATGGTAGCTGTAGCTGACTGCGATCCAAGGATGAGACTCAAGTCTATCTTCGACAACTCTGCCTACCTTCTTTACGCATACTTCTACAGCAGC
>JAQFZC010004721.1:0-15507 GCA_034695205.1 Dicyrtoma fusca | reverse complement strand
TGGCAGCATATATGATTAAATGTTTCAAATAATTCCCCGGGGAGTTATTCGGGGCGGGGAATTATTTCTATTTCAATTGATTTACCCCGGGGAATTATACGAGGCGGGGAATAATAAGAGGCGGGGAATAATATGGTGTTTTACGGTATGTGTGTAACTTAAATTAACACCATGCAATCGTGTGAGAGATGGAGAATTTAAACACGCTAGCGTTATGTTATACTGCGTATCAAAGCTGGGCAAACAAAAATACAAAAACCTTACCTTACTTCTTACTTTTTCTGTGTTCAAAACCCCTTACCGACATCTCACATTTTCAAAAACCTTACCAACCACTTCTTTAATTTGTTTTTGTTAATTTTTAAATGCGCAAATAAATGTAAATGTGCCCACGACGGATAGATTGTAAGTTAGGCAGGTTGAGACGACACTTGACGACTTGACTGACGACAGTGTATTATTTGCATTTTACTTCAATGGAATTGAATCTGTTAAAGTTTAAAACGATAATATGAGTCCGCTTTCCCTAAAAACAAGTCATCTGTTAATATATTCTTGTTGTATTTCTAGCAGTGAGGTAAACTCCTACGCGGTTAAAAAGTAAAAGATGTCAGATAGCAGAAAGGGAAAGTTTGCGCTGTCTGGACTGGGGAAAGGATCATCATCGGGAGCTTTTCGCTCATTTCGATTTAGCCCAGAGAATGAAGAAATCGAAGAAATTATGTTACAAGACCCTACTGCAGGTAAGACTTTATAGTTCCCAACTGTTACTTACAATACTTATAATAGGGTAGAGTCAAGTAATTGTGATATGCTGGCTACTGCGATCAATTGATAAAAAAATGTAGTAATAAGGAAATCACACAATTAAATACCCAGGATTGTGTTTCGTTTCACCGACAAGTTTTCTAGTGTATTGCGTATAATTTTTTACGGGGGGGGGTTTTAAGTCGACGTTTCAGAGTTTATTTCTACCTGTGGCATGCACTTCATAAAAAATAATAGTTTTTTTTACTATTTACAGAAGACAAAACCCAGTCTCAACCAGATTCTCCAAAGCCATCAGGTGGAGATGTGTCTCCACTCAAAGAAATTCTGAAGCATAAATTGGCAAATAAGTTGGAAAAGCGATCTCTTTCATTTGACTTAGACCTCAAGGGGAAACTTATTAATGTGTTTGAAGACAAACGAAAATCATTAGTGTCTCATTTTATTCCTGAAGAAACTGGGATCATCCCTCCGGTAACATCGATTGCGGAGCATATTGGGTATGCTGGTGATGGAGATACTACAAATGGAATAACCGCAAAGAATACTTCGGAATCAAATGAAGTGTATATGGACTTAACGGGTGATTTTGAAGAAGTAGGTACAGACTACTTAGCTAATTCTAATCTGCAAGAGGAGACACATTTAGAGCAAGTACTGAAATTTAATGTTTCTCCGGAATATCTTCAAGAATACTTTGGTGGATACTCTCCAGTCTACTACCATCACCCACGCCTATATAGTGAATTACCATTGTCCGACTCAATTACTGAAATTAGTAATGAAGATTTAAAACCAGTAAATATTTTGAAGAATATTTTGTCAGCTCTTGGGAATCACGAATGGACCAAATATCTGGTGTGTTTGATTGGAGTTGCATTATTTCTTCCCTTCGGTGCAGTATTTATATCTCCGATTTTGTGGATCGTTGTTGGTGGCACAGCTGTTGTAATTTTCCAAGAAAGTTTACTGAGTTCACATACGGAAACTAGTGCCCGTAGTAATGATAAGACCAAAGTTGTCAAGTCTGAAATTAGCGGTGCTCATTCCTCTCCTCCAGTCCCTTCTGTGTCTGCAAGTATGCAGTCCATTGAGGTAGCTAAAAGTCTTACTGGCTTCAATTTTCATTCTCAGGTGAGTATATCAAAAAGATCCTATGCTCGTATTTTATTCATAAAAACAATATAGTCCAGGGAATTATCTTTGAAATAATAATCTATAAAATAATAAAACTGTTTCAGGGCTGGATGACTGAATTTGAAGGAGAATACGATGCACTAACATGTAACGTCCGACTTCCTCGTATAGTGTTTGTGCGCATAGAAGGATCCATGCTTTACATCTCGTACCCTCATCCTAAACACAGAATACCGAAACGTCGTCTGTGGAATGATCCACAAATTACCGTTGAACATACCTTCTTGAAACACTGTGTATATAATATATTAGGGGCAACAGTATCTATTGCGCCGGAGAGATTGGCTAGAAAACGAGCTTGGAATAAGAAATATCCAATCGCTGTTCGTCTTCCTAGTCACTCAGTAATGGCAGTTGTTTCACCTAGCTCGTCAAATGACTTGCTAGGAAATACTGACTTAAATAGCGGTGAGGAATCTACAGAAAAGAAAGTGACTGAACCTAAGAAGGAAATCACCCGGGAAGACTGCAGCCTCAAAACACTCTACTTGTTTTCAAGGACTGATCGTGAAAAAGATGATTGGTAAATATATTGTATTGATTTTTAAGCTTATATATCGTTATTCAATGCTTAAATTTGAGCTAGGCGAAGTTTTCTAGTACCACAGTAAATAATAAACCAGGCACATCCACCACAAAGTTATTATTTCAACTAAATTCGGCTCACCGTGGATAATTATGAAAGAGCTATTATTCGGTTATTAGGTCGGGGGTACGAGGGACCGGAATTGTTGTTAAAGTGTATTTGACAATATTTTATTAGATTATTGTTCCAGTGGGCATCAGAATATATGTAAGTGGTGTTTCATCAGTCATAATTCACAAAACTGTAGAGTTAATATTCAAAAAGTATAATGAATTTTTAAACTCTGCGGATTCGGAATTCTCGTGTCAGTAGGTATTATTTACGAAGGTTACGGTGGGCCACACATTTTAAAATTTTGACTCCAACTTTATTATTAGAAAAATAATACCCATTCAAGCGAGTACAGAGTCATTTAATCAAAATATTTATAGAATAACAGAAGTTTTAAAACACTGTTTTAAAACTGTTACTGACACCTTTTTTATCTGATCTACAGCAAAATTGGCAATTTAAAAATGTGTTACACCCAACTTTGGGATTTTTTTCCCATCGCCATTTTATTTTTTTTAAAGTTCTTGAAAACCCCCAGTATTTTGTTAATTAGTACTCTTAGAAAAAATTTCGTGTCGATCGGTACATCGTGGAAAATACAGTTGGTAGAACTGCGCTCAAATGCGCTTTGACAATACTTTCGGTCCCTCGTGGCCCCGATGCAGATGAAACAATATTAATATATAGCCTTCACAGACCTACCACAGCACAGCTTCCATATTCTTAACAGAAATCACAATAAGTTTTATGGTCGACGAAAGTTGTGGCCTATTAACGGAATAGTAGTTCAAAATATCTATATGTTAGCCATAAACAAAACTATACGGAAAAGTACTTTTCAAAGAAATTCTCTGAACATTTCCGCAAATTGTATTATGACAAGTATATACATATTACCTGGCTGCTCAAAATTCGAGTGTCGTCTGAAATCTCAAAAATTCGGAAACAGTCGAATCTTCCAACCCACCCAGTGCAGTGCAGTGCCCGTGCTTGTTTCTCAGTTCCAACCAACAATGGCATTTTTACAAATTTCGTTACACCTTTCACACTCCCCAGGGGAAAGGGAAAAGAAGTGAAAAGTGAAACCGAAGTTTGTTGTCATGGCTGGGATTTTAGGTTTTAAAAGCCTTGCGTGGGTGGTGTGGTTAAGTTTCCGAATTCTTGAGATTTCAGTCGACAAGCTAGGTAGTAACAGTTTTGTCTTTAAAAATGGTTTGGAAATTTCCTTGAATTTTGGTACATTTCAGAATAGTTTTGCAATGGGATGATTACCGAAACACGAAACAAGCGCTTGTCTACGGCTAACAGATAGGTAGGTAATTATTATTAATAATTATCCACGGTAACCGGAATGTGATTAAGATAACGACAGTAAGAACACTTCGTGAGTGATAAAAATATGGTTCCACGTTCCACCTTTTTGCATTTAATATATCACCTGCATTTAAATTTTTTTCAGGTTTCGACGTCTTATTGCAGCTGCAAAATCTAATTCAAGTAGTCCTGGGACTCCCGATTCTCGACCTACGTCCACAGTACCACAAGAACCCCTTCATGACTATTTAGAATACATGCGTAAAATTATCCCTTCAGTCAGTAATGATAATTCAGAAACCCTAGCTACCCCAACAAAAAGATCCGATAAAAAAGACAAAACTAGTGATGCAAAAAAGGACACAATCAAAAAGGACGCATCTGACAAGTCTGAAAGTAGCAGTACTAGTAGTAAACTAGAAGATTCTCCTGCCTCTTCTCGCAAAGGATCGCCCGTTATGGAGGATTCAGTAGGATTAGAAAAAATATTTACCGTCCCGCAAAGTCCCGCTTTTCTAAACGCATTTTTAGGGAGAATCTTCTACGATTTTTTGCGTAATCCTTACTGGAAACTTCAAGTGAATGACATGATACAAAAGAAACTTAACTACATCCGACGACCACAGTTTTTGGAGACCCTGATAGTTAGAGATTTGGATTTAGGAACTACCATACCTATCATACAAAGGTAGGCCCTGCACATGAATTCCGTACTTTGAACTCTTAATCATATATTTTATTTTTTATTACTACTTCAATTTTTCCTTTTCAGAGCTTCAAACCCTGTTCTTGACAGTCAAGGCCTGTGGATAGATTTAGACTTATCGTATGATGGTAACATTGTCGTCACACTTGAAACAAAGATAAATCTACTTAAGTTGAGGAAGTCACCAAGTCAGGAGACTCCGGACGATTCACCACAAAGTCAGAGTAACAGCAACAATCATAGTTCATCCAGTGCTACCCACTCCACGTCTGTTAATTTTTCAAATACGACAGATGCGTCATCAGTTTCAATCAAAAAGTCATCAACTACGTCGCTCCCTGGTGCGGTCAACGCCGAGATGTCCGGGTCTACGTCTACGCTTACTGGCAGTGCTTCAAATTCTTCTACACCACTTCATGCCCTTGCACATATGTTCGATTCGGACGCAGATGATAGTGGGGAGTCTTCTGAAGATGAAGTGAATCCCTGCGACTTTTTCACCCAACAGGGCAGCGATTCTGGATCAAAAGATGATGCACAAAATTCTAGTGAATCAGGTGGTACGTCATCTAAAGGGAAGAAGATATTAAAAATGGCAGAGAAAATTGCAAGCTCAAAGTATGTCCAGCATGCCACAGAGATGAAAGTTGTGAAGAAGGCTATCGCAAATGTAGCGAACACTCCTATTGTCCTAGCTGTAGAACTAAAAAGCCTTAATGGAACTCTCGCTCTAAATATTGCACCACCGCCATCAGACCGGCTTTGGATGGGCTTTCGTCATAATCCATCCATGCAAATTAGTGCGAAACCTAAATTTGGTGCTCGTGCCGTAAACTTAACCCATGTAACTGATTGGATCCAAAAAAAGCTATTGCATGAATTTCAAGTAAGTCCATACACAAAGTCTTCAAAATTTGTATTTCAAAAAGAGTTAAACAAAATTGGTTTGCATCACTTACATAATTGTAGTATCCCAGGTGCTAAATATAAAGTATCTATCTCTATTTAGATTTTACAGGGCTATATGTTACAGAGAAATTAATCCATGATATCTGTTCTGTTGCAGAGGGTTATTGTTTTCCCAAATATGAACGACGTGACAATCCCTTTAATGGAATTTAAACTACCGAAGTAAGAATTCCGCGTTAATACTAAACCACAGCGCGGGGACTTCTTGCGAACCATGCCTATGGTTCATTAATTTCCTTATGTCGTGTGTTAAATATTATTGACTGTGATGTTATAATTCGTGAATACTGAGATGTTCTCTCTAATATAATTCAAGCAACTATGTAATTTTATAAGTAAACTGTCTTTTCGTCATTCGCATTTAATTAGGTTTATATTGTAATCGTGTTGTTTAACTAGCTACTGTTTTCAGTCAAGCGGAGTTATCTTCAAACTTTTTATTTAATTAGAATGGTGAGCTGCGTATGATACAATCGGTGTTGGATGTTAATTGTGGAATTTTTTATTCTCATGCGTCACACTCATGAAAAACATTGAACAAGTAACAGTACAAAGTTCAGGTTATAACTACATACCTATGTCTGTACGAGGTTGTTAACGAGTTTATACATGATAAAAATATTATTACAAGTTCAATGGGAAAATTGTTTTTCCGTCGCTAAAACTAACTTTATTTCCCTTGTCACAATTATTTACGACTATTGCTATTATATCTTATCATTTAGCTATTAGAGGCAGTTGTCTTCCACTATTTACCAGATCTTAACCTAAAATGTAATCTGCGGGTGTATTGGCAACATCTTAAGATTTATAATTCATCTACTCACCGTAGTATTGCAGCATCTGTCTCGAGCTTCGTTTAATACTAATATCCTACCTCGAACTTTTATGCGCCCTTAAATATTAAATTATGACGTTAAAGTAATACCGCCATATTATCGTTACGATAACGCGTAGGATTTCGGGAGGTTGGTAGTAATCCGCTGGTGTGCTACAGGTGGTGCAGAAATTTTCGCTTGTCTGTCAGTAATTTTTTATCGTGTTTTGTGCAAACTTGTAAATTAGTCTAAGAAGAACTTGTCAGCTATTGTTATTACACAATTGTATTGAAGAAATTTTAATTTCAACAAACATTTCTAACCAAATTACATGTAGTATGTAGTCAAAATTAGCATTTAATTAATATTTTGTAAATAAAAAACATATTTTTGTCTTTAAAATATATATTACTTAGCACAATTTGATCGACAAAAAGCATAAGTCTTGTTAAGTATGTACCTTCCTAATAATTTTTGCGACATATTTTCAGATCAACGGATGAAGATAAAACGCCGCCAAATATTTTAATAGCTAAAAGCTAATAAAACAAAAACTATTTTCGTTACATTTATATACGCTGTAAGTTAATTATTAGTACACATTAATTACTACCACATTTGTATATGTCAATGAGTGTTTAACCCCATTGCATTGAGTACAAGTGTGATATTGTGCTACATATCACCTAATACTGCACCATTCTACAATATGATAAGTATGTATGTTCGTTTCCATTGCGAGCTACTTGTATGTAATATGGGCCATGAGGTGCTTTCAGTATTTAACTTACCTAGTTAACAACAGCAGTAACTTACCTCCCCTGTAAATTCCTATTCAGCATGTATTTCAAAAATAATTTGGGTGGGGGGACTGCATTTTTGTTCGACAAAAGCTTTTTTCCATATATTTTTGTAATTTTCATAAAAGCGTTATTTTGAATGTGTTACGATAATTGCTACTACAAGTAACAAGTAGATGTACTTAGATATTACCTTGCCGCTATTACTATTTTGTTATCCGTTAAAAATAAAATACATAAATGGAAAAGTATGTACCTATAATGCATCTATCATCCAATTAGGATCTCAACGGCGAATACCCGGAACCTCCACCTACATTATGTTATGATCCTAATATCATTAAAACAGAGATAACTCTGCACCTCCACCAAACTCTTTGTGATGATAATAATTGAGGACAATAATCTAAATAACACAAACAAAAATGAAAAGCGCAGAAATTTAAAATGAAAAAGGGTCCAAATTAATAATAGGACGCCTGTGCCACTCTTTTGTTTGATCAACAGAAAAATCATCTTGAAAGCACAATCATTTTATCCTAACAGTAATTGTCAAAGTAAATGAAGATCAAAAGCTAATTATATCTACACGAAATTACACAATCTATCTATCCTATTAATCCGTGCTTCCCCGAGTTGCATACAGACGGGTAGCTCAGCCATACGTACACCAAATGGAACTATTTTGGGCTCATTTTAAGCGCAATTGGTTGACGAGGGGCCGCTCGAAGCCCTTTTTTAAAGATTTTTAACGGTATTGACACAAAACGTAAAAAACACGCTATTTTGGCCTGTTTTTGACGATTTTGACATGTTGTAAAGAGCTCCTCCTCCATTTTTGAACCGAATTAAAGGCACATGGTCTCATTCGAAGCGCAATGTCAAAAAGAGGTGCGTAACGAAGCCCTTTTTTAAAGATTTTTAACAGTGGTGACAAAAAGCTAAAAACAAAATGTGATTTTGGCATGTTGTTGATGATTTTGACGCATTGCAAACACGCCGCCGGCAAAGGTCTCAATCGAACCGCGTTTCAAAGGAGACGACGAGAAAGAATAATATTTTGAAATTTTGGGGAAATCAAAAACGCAATAGCTAAAACAAAGTACTGCCCGAGGAATTAATGCGTATTGAAATGGATTGCACCACCATTTCGCGAACGATCGGGACGAATTTGATCTCATTCGAAAAGCCTTCAAACAAAGACGACGCAGAAAACCAAAACTGAAATTGAAAAACAAAACAAAATTGAAGGTCACATGTCATGAAGGTCAGGTGTCACGACGGTCACGTGTCGTGAAGGTGTTACGACGGTCATGTGTCATGAAGGTCACGTGTCGCGACGTTCACGTGTCATGAAGGTCACGTGGCACGACGGTCACGTTACCAACAACCAGTGATCCAGAGTTGAGCGCAAAAGACTTAACTCATTCTTTATTGAACAAAACACATTACTCAAAGTGCAAGCCCAATAAGACGGAGGTCACACCGAAGCGTTTTTACGGTGCTTTTCCGAGTCAAAGGTACTCGAGTCCGAGTAACTCAAAAAGTTGTGAACCGAATAAGACGTCGTTTCGTTTCACAAAACGCCTTCCTTTCCCTCTCTCGATCTTTCCTTTCTATCCCACCAATATTCAAAAACCAAATCTGAACAAACCAACAAAAATTAACGGATAGTGTGTGTCCGCCATCCTCGTCAAGTGAAGAAGTTTCAACTTCACCATTTACTACTAATAAGCGCCTGAAGAAGGACAGAAGCTCCGAAACGCGTCGCGCAATTAACAGTGATTGTTACACATTGATGTAAATATAAAGTGCTTTATTAAGAGTGTTAACTCGTTTTCCAAAATTTGGTGAGTCCTTTCGAATCCCATTTCTCTTATTATAACCGAATAAGACGCTCATAGTCTCATTCGAAGCACAACTTCAAAACGAAGATGGCATGGAAGCGTGGTTTCGAAAAACATTGCTAATTAGTACACAATTCGTCAAAAAGTCCCAAAATTGGCCTGTTTTTGACGATTTTCACGAATGTTAATGAACGTCTTTTTCATTTCGCAACCGATATTAGAGATTGTGGTCTCATTCAAAGTGCAATAGAAAGAGGAGGTGACAACTGAAGTGGGGTTTTGGAAAACATCGAAAGGATCCACTCAAATTTTAAAAAAACACAAATGTTGGGCTAAACGTTGAATTCCGAGGGAGGCTTCGACAAGGAACTCACCAGTTGTAAACCGAATTGGTTTATTTTTGTCGCTATCGAAGCACAATCGCAAACTGATAAAGAGTTGCTTGAACGAAGCGCTTTTTTCCAAAAATCGTTGGTTGTGGCCCAATAGGCCCAAAAGGTACTCTTTTATTAGTACGATTTGGTCGTATTGTATTGTACTGAACTCCTTTTCCGTTTCGCACCAGATGTTGGATGTTTAAATAATAAAAGCAATGTTATCTTCTTGTGTATGAAAAGCTTAGTGATTGGTTATTTGATGGTTTCCGATTGTTTTCCAACACCTTCTTTACATGTGGACATTTAGAATCTACTCACCGCCCCCACTTTTTCATTTAAAAAATGAGAAGTGTGGGTTTAAATACTATCCGTTTAGTGTGTACTATGCGTTTGCGTACATTACCAAATGCCATTAAAATGAGACTTTTTTATAATTGGATCGCAACTTAACCGCATCATGCCGGTATGATGGGGTTAAGATAGGAGTAAGATGAGTTCTAGATTTAGTCGCTATAGGAGGTACCTCATCACAATCAAATCATGATGAGCTTAAGATGGGAGTAAGACGAGTGTAGAGATAGTTACATTGTTGTGCTTATTTCAAAATCAAAAGGATAAAATCTTAGAAAATATCTACAGCGAACTAAAGTCAACAGTCTGACCACTAAAGGGTTCGAAACGGGGTACTGCAAAACAGGGTTAGACTAAGATGCCAACAAGTCTGACGGTCACGTGCCATGACGGTCACTTGACCAAGCACATTGGCTCGGGATTGAGCGTAAAGGAATTCACATGGGAATACTCAGGGGGGAAGGCTTAAGCGGCAGGGGTTAGGAGGGTAGGCTCAAGCGGAAAGGACTAGGGGGAAGGTAAAGGTAAAAAGGTTCAGACGGAAGGCTCAGGCGAAAGGTCCAGGTGGAAGGCTCAGCCGGTAAGGCTCATGCAGGAAAGTTCAGGATGAAAAGCTCAGATAGGAAGGCTCAGGTGAAAAGGCTTATGTGGGAAGACTCATGCAGGAAGGCTCACGCGGAGAAGTTTAGGAGGCATGGTTCAGACGGAAAAGTTTAGGTAGTAAGGTTCCGGCAGAAAGGGTAGGACAGGAGTGAGCAGGCAGAAAGGTTCGGGTGAAAATGGTGACATGGGAAGGCTCAGGCGGAAACTCTTAGACAAGGACGGTCAGGCTCGAGGACTCAGGTTGGAAGGCTCAAGCTGGAAAGTTAAGGATGGAAAGCTCAGGCGTGCACGCTTATATAGGTGTGAAGACTCGGGAGGAAATAAGGTTCAGGCAGTAAGGTATTTTCGGAAAAGCGAAGGCGGGGAAGCTTAGGCGGAAAGGATCATAAGAAAAGGCTCATGCAGGAAGGCTCAGGATGTAATACTACATGCGGGAAGACTCACGCGAGGTAGATCAGGCGGAAAACTTAGGGAGGATTGTCTCATGGTAGAAAGCTTATCGCGGAAAGGCTTATTCGGGAAAGCTTAAACGAGAAAGTTCAGGAAGGAAAGATCAGGTAGCAAGGCTCCAGCGTAAAGGCTTATGCGGAACGGTCAGGCGGGAAGACCCTCGCGTAAAGTATCAGGCTGGTAAGCTCAGGCGAGAACGTATCGACAGTAAAGTCTCGGCGGGAAGGCCTAGACTGTAAGGTTTACATAGGTAGGCACAGATGGGAAGGCTCATCACGGGAAGTCTTAGGCGGGAAACCTTGATCAGGAAGGCTTAGACGAGAAAGTTTTAGGCTGGAAGGCGCAGACAGTAAAGCTCAAGCGGCAGGCTTAAATGGAAGGCTCAGGCGGGAAGGCTCAAGCGGAAAGGCGCATACACGAAGGCTTCAGGACTCAGGCGGAAAGGTTCAGATGAAAAGGGTGACACGGGAAAAGGAGCAGGCGGGAAGATTCAGGCCAGAAGGAGCAGGCCAGAGGACTCAATTCATGTTTTATATCGGACAATCCTAATAACTGTCACGTGTGAGACAAAGATAGGATCCTATGTCCATTGGCATAAATAATGTCTTTTGTTTGACGTCTTGCTATGTAATCTAATATGGCGTGTTCCGTATTATACGTCAAAAATATCACCACCATACCTAAATTGCGTCGGTATATTCTTTTGTGATATTCCGTTTGCTCGCTCATTGGGTCGCAAATCGCAACCCAGAAGGTTGCAAGCCAGCTAGTCTTACTATTAATTCTTGCTTTTTCGAGTCAAATGCAGTTAAATAACTCAAAACGTTGTACACCGAATAAGATGACGAATAAGGCTTGGGCTAAAGGGAACAGATCCAGAAGGCTCAGACATGAAGGCCTAGGCCAGATAGACGCCAGAAGTCTCAGGTCGGAAGGCCCATGCCAGAAGACTCAGTATGGAAAGCTCAGGCATGAAGGCTCAGACGAGATAAGTCATGCCATAAGTCTCGTTCATGAATGTCTAAGCCAGATGGTTGACATCAGAAGGCTCACGCCGGAATGCTAATGCCACAAGGCTCAGGTCAGAAGGCTCAAGCTGGAAGAGTCTGGCACGTCGATTTAATCACCGAGGATTAAGCCAGAACGTTCAGATCAGATGGCCCTAGCCCGAAGGCTCCGGCATGAAGGCTCAGGCCTGAGAGCTCGGGCCGGAAGTACTATACCAGATGGCTCACGCCACAATGCTCTGGGTGTAAAGCGCAAACAAAAGGCGTATTCCAAAAGGCCTGCGACGAATGACCCAGTCCGGGAGGCCACGTCGGAAGGCCCAGTCGGGCAGGCCTATGCCAGAAGGCTCCGAAAAAGCTCATGTCGGAGTTTTCAGGCCGAAAGCCTTAGTCGGAAGGCTTAGTCCAGAAGACTAAGGCTAGACATGTCTATATGGCTTTTGGAAGGAAATCGGTGGGCTTAAGCGGTGAGGCTCTGGCGCGCCGACTTAGGCAACAAAGCTCTTGACAGGAGGCTTAAGTCAGAAGGCTCAGGCCAAAAGGTCTACGCCAGAAGGCTGAGTCTATAAGGCCCAGAACGGAAGGGCTAAGCTTAAAGTAGTATTAAGCTCGAAGGCTCCGCCAAGATCGCTCTGGAACAAGCGCTGTTACCGGCAGGTTCATGTCAGAAAGCGCACCCGAATAGGATAAGGCAAGATTTTTTGTCGGAAATGCTGAGGTCCGAAGGCTTAGGCTGAAAGGCTCAGGTAGGAAGACTCGGCCCGGAAGGCTCAAGCCGGTAGGCTCGGGACGGAACGTTCCGGTCGAAACGCGATAGCAAACACGCTGAGCGGAATAACATGAGGCATAAAGGATCAGTCAAATCGGACTAGGCCAGAAGTCCCAGCCAAGATGGTTATGGCTTGATAGCTGGCCAGAATGCTCATGTCATGAGCGTTCGGCCGATTGGCATTGGCCGGAATGTTCAGATCAGAAAGCACAGCTGAATAGGCTTAGGCATGAATTCTCAGTATGGAAGACGTAGGCCTGAAGGTTGAGGCCGGAAAGCTATGGCCTGAACGATCAGGCGAAAAGGCTGTGCCTAAAAGGTTCAAGCCCGGAGGCTTAAGCCGGAACGTTCCAGTCGAAACACGTCAGCAAACACGCTGAGCCGAATAACTTTTAGCAAGAAGGTTCACTCAAGTAAGATTAGGCCAGAAGGATCATCCAAGATGGCTCTCGCACGAACGCTACGGCCTTAATGCTCATATCAAGAGTGCTAGGATAATTGGTATAAGCAGGAAGGTTCCGGGTAGAAGGTGCAGCCGATTACAAGGGCAATAATTCTTAGTCTCGAAGCCTTAGGCCCGAAGGCCGAGGCCGGAATGCTAAACCCGAAATGCCCACACAGGAAGGCTTAGACCGAAATGTTCCTGCCGTTAGTCTCAATCCGGAAGATTGAGGCCGGAATACTCAGGCCAGAATGCTGACACGGGAAGGCTTAGACCTGAATGCTCCGGACGGAAGTCTCAGGCTGGAAAGTTGAGACTGGAATGCTCAGCCGGGGCGGCTCAAGCTGGAAGGCTCACGCAGGAATACTCATCCCGAAAGGATGAGACCGGAATTCTCAAGTAGGAAAAGCTCAACCCCAAAGGCTCAGGCTAGAAAGCCAAGGCTAACGTTCAGGCCAGAACGCGTTAGGGCGGTTGGTTAGCCGAATAACCTTAGGCAAGAAGGTTAAGTCAAGCAAGATTAGGCCAGAAGGCACAGCACTTACTTAAACATGTCTACCTTTCCGGCCCTTTTATTTTAACTGCTCTCTCTCTCACTTTGATTCTCATTTTCATAATTCATTCCCATAAATTTGAACTTTATTCAATCCAGTAGATAGCTACGCCCGCTAAGGACGAACCGAAGGCAGTAAGGCACAACAAGTTATAGGTTACTCATAATCATAACAATACTATAGGGATACCGGGCAGGATTCGACAGCCTTAGTTTATGGATCGCGATTCAAAATTATCTGTTGGGGATGCTGGTTTAGCTAGTCAGAGGGGAGTAGTCTCTGCGCTGCAGCTTCAACTAACTGTGATTCCTATTTTGCCCCATCAGCAGGTTCAAGACACAAAGAGAACAGGATCCAATAATATCAAGGCAAGCTAAGCAAACATTCAGTGCTCCCGACGCTAAACTTCAGTGAGCCCGAAGGGAAATGTTCAAGAATCTGAGTTTGCAACGCATACTTGTGACACGAAATATCCCTCATATACTTTTGCCTGATATCTTCCAACCAAATAGTGGCTCCACTGTATTCCTCGTTGAATGAGTCGTGGCAATAGTATAATTTATGCTATGCGGTTCCCAGTTTCATGTTACTTTGCTCAAACTCATCTTCTTTAGATTATCTTTTGACTTTTGGGTGCGAAGCAGGGAAGATATGTAGTCTGTTTGTCTCCGGAGTACAACAACCAACTCAGTCTTCCCTAAACACCAAACTCCCTTCTACTAACGACAGTAACGACTACTCGAAGTAAAAGTACCTCGTCTCGTAGACAGTGATGATGATTGCCGAGATCGTTGGGATTTGAGGATCTAATACAGTAGATCGGCTCAGGCTAGAGTATGAGAAGAGTAGATGGTACATTGGTTAGCTCAAACAATTCCTTAAGAGCTACATGTCGCATCACACTATAGTTTAGTACAACAAACACAATTGGATTTTGGGTTCCCCTTGATATGTATACTAACCTTCCTTCATTCCCTGTATTTGTATTTATTTATTTCAAAATTCCCAACTACTCTTCCTTCCCTCTCACCATCTCTTCAGAATCTTCCTGCTATCAAAATCAAATCCTATGAATTATGAATTACCATAAATTCCAACTTGAATCTTGGCATTGCAAATTCCCATTACATTTCGTTTTCTGACGTGAGTTGTGAGTCCAAGTCCACTAAATTGGCTCAATCACTTAGTTACCCGTTCAGTTAGTGACGGTGACAATATGAGTGGGAACGACTTGAATTTGAGTATTTCGAGTAAGAGGGACATGGGACATACTTAATTACATATAATTCAGTGTAGACCAGACAAGCACAGGGGCCGTCCATAAATGGTACCATGCAAAAGGTCAGTGGGTCTAAATGGAATTCGTGGTATTAATGTAAAAAGATAGCCATTTACGCAATGGTTAAGTGAATGGTCAGGGGGTCGGTGCATCCCAAACAGAGATTTTTGCATGGCACCATTTACGGACGGACCCAGCAAGTTGAAAGAGCGAAGCTGCATACTGGCCTAACGTCGAATTCTGGAGGTGCAATTTGGCTAAATTATTCGGATTTTTGTGCAAGTCAGCCGAATCCGAAACCCGAATGGTGCATGGTGGTGCAAATCCCGAACAAAAACTGCAAGTGCAATCTGGTCGAACCCTAACAGCGTTCGGGTTGACACACAAACTGGCCGAACAAAATATGCAAGCTAGCCGAAATCCGAACAAAATATGCAAGCTAACCGAAATCCGAACAAAATATGCAAGCTAGCCGAATACATTCCCTCAAAGTTGGCCGAATAATTCGCATTTATGTGAAAGTTAGCTCAATGCTATTTTAATATTAGTCAAGAACGCAAAGTGAGGTTATAATATAAGGTCAGTTTAAGGGTAGGACTCACCAAGTTTTTGAAGACGA